>PVJA010003232.1:0-97422 GCA_004027025.1 Myocastor coypus
GGGTCTCACTGTACAGTTCAGGCTAGCCTTGAGCTCAGTTTTGTAGCCCAGGCTGGTCTGGAACACTCACCGATCCTCCTGCCTCAGCCTCCCGAGTGCTGGGATTACAGGCGTGCGCCACCACGCCCGGCTCTTATCCCTGCTTTTTTCTGAGCTCCTGGAGCATGCAGTATAGTTTTCTGTTCTTTGACATTCAGCCTATGAATTTCCTTTTTTGAGTTTAATGTGTTTCTTCTGTAAAGTACATTGTTGGATTTTGTGTCTTCATCCACTCTGCTAATTTATTTCTTTTAATTGGTGAATTGAGTCATTTACAATGTTGGTTATAATTGACATGTATAACCTGACTAGCATTTCAATCAACAGAATGTAATGAACGGGGCCCAGGGACAGCTGTGGTCTGTTACTCAAAATTCCGGAAAGCTGGGAGAGGGGATTGCTGGGACTCCAGGTGATGGACGGCAGCTTCACCTGCGGGCTCTGCGTTTGTTGCTTTCTCCCTCGCTTGGAATGCTATTGGTTGACCCCTGGATGAACCCGATGACAGGGAAGGGATGGAAGTTAATGGAGATCGCGGTCACGTGTTGACTAAGCTCATGGTCCTCCGTTGCTGAAGTGATTATGCATCATGAGATCTTGCTGACTACCCGAAGCAAAGTTGATTTGCTTCAGGGGTTCTTTGCTCACGGAGGGACGAATCTCAGTGAGTCCTCTGAGCTGCCTTCATCGGATCTTCTCGTCGTTCCTTTTGGCACCGACACAGAACATTACAACAAGCAGCGCAAAACACCGGGCATGGAAGACGACCGGGGTGAGTTAAGAGAGGCCTGACCGAGTGGGAAAAGTACGCTCAAGGGAGGCGAGACCACTGGGAAAAGCTCGGAGTAATGGGAAACTCCGCCTCAGTAAAAAAATTAGTATAACTGTCTTACACGGACGTTACTCAGAGGAGGTGGGGGGGGTTGAAATCAGAGAGTTTAGAGGAATTATTTTCCGGTATAAAAAAAGCACTGTTGCTGGTTTCAGCCTAAGGAAAAGGCTGCTCTAAACTTAAAAGTTTGGAAACAAGTTATGAGAGCACTGCGTGCTGCTCACCAAAATGGGGAACCAATTCCTCTTCATGTATGGTCTCTTTGTAGTTTCATTTCCTTGGCTTTGGAACCATTGCAAACTGGCTCAGAATGAGTCTAAGAAATATTTGAACAGGTCAGCTTCAGATGCTGATATTGCTAAACCTCAAGAGCAGCCTCTGCGCAAATATAAATCTGCACGTGAGACCTTTTTAAGACCTCTGCCTCCCTCGCTCTCAAATGTAGAGAGTGACAAAAGGACAAAAACAGAGCGAGTGGCCTCTGAGGTGCATAATTATAAGGTTGCACCCTTTCAAGACCCCCTACATGAAGGTGCTCCCTGGAATAACGAGACTGTCGGTTCTTTAAATTTCTTGACGCTTTATAGTGGAGATGAATCTAATGAACTGAGTCCTAAAAGGACACTGATGGCATCCAAGCCACCTCCTCAGGGTCTGAGGATTTGGTGGATGTAGAACAAAAGGAAACTAAGAATGAGGTCTGTGAGCTTCGAGCTCAGATAAAGCAATTATCACAATTGATTTCTAAATTGATTAAAAAATTGGAGATGTTGGGGCCTGGCAGGATGGCTCAGTGGTCTAAAGCACCTGCTTAAGGAAGCTTGGGCAGCTGCAGGGACTGCGGTTCGATCCCCGGCACCACATGCTGTGACAGCTCTGCCCTCAGGGCAGGCTGAGCCGGCCATAAAAATAAATAAACAAACAAAAGTTCTGAAACAAGAAAAAAAAAAAAAAAAAAAATTGGAGATGTCTACCCCTGTAATTCCTCCATCTCAGTTCACGAAAATTCAGCCCCCGCTGCCATCTTTTAACCCTTCTGCTTCTCTGTATGAGGAAAGAAAGGAAGTCCCCGTAAAAGTTTATGAAAGTGTGATATCTCAGGCTCTTATGCAAGGGAGACAACACGGAGATCCTGAAGCTTATTCTGCCCCTTTGGGTATTTTTCCTGTGGTGGCTCAACAGTACCCACCAAATGCTCAATTTCCCCAGGGCTATGTACAAGGGGAACACCAGCCTCTGGCATTTAAAGTTATTAAAGACTTAAAGCAGGCCATTATGGCCTATGGTATACATTTTACCTATGCGATTGGATTAATACAAGGATTAGCAAATGAACATAGATTAATTCCTCATGATTGGGAAGCTTTGTGTCGTACCATTTTAGAGCCAAGCCAATATTTACAATTTAAAACTTGGTGGAAAGATGAAGCAGATATTCAAGAGAGGATAAACAGGGGACAAAATCCCCCAGTTAAAGTTTCATCAGATCAGCTCACTGGGCCAGACAGGGGCCTGGCTCGGTATCCAAGCCCAATCGCAGTATGATGATGTGGCTATTGTGCAAACTCGCATTTGTTGCTTGAGAGCCTGGGAAAAGGTGGAAAGGCCAGGGGATGCTCAGAAGTCATTAGCTAAGGTTCTCCGATCTAATAAGGAGCCATATGTAGATGTTGTCTCCCGATTAAGGGAAGCTACACACAAAGCAGTGAGAGCACTGGGTCTGAGGGGTTTATTGTTACAAACTTTGTCTTTTGAGAATGCAAATACTGAATGTCAAAACGCTCTGGGTCCCTTAAAGGCACGGGTGTATCATTGGAAGAATATATTAAAGGCCTGTGCTGATATTGGCTCAGAGCCATACAAAGCTAATTTAATGGCAGCTGCCTTATAGTCTTTTTTTAAACAAAATCATATCAAATGTTTTAAATGTGGAAAAATGGGTCATATGAGAAAAGATTGCAGAAAAGGACAAAATAAAAAGAAAAAAGAAGATAAAAATAGCAAGACTGTTCCAGGACTTTGTCTGTGATGTAGAAAAGGTAAACATTGGACTAATGAATGCCGCTCCAAATTTGATAAACATGGCCAACCCTTACAATCTTGAAGTACCTGGAGAAGGTGCCTATCATCCAGGGGCGTAAAGATAAACAATATGGAATACCCACAGTTTCCATTGGCCAGCCCAAATTTTAATCAAACGCAGGATCGCAGATCTTCTCCATGCAACCTCGAGAAGCAGAAATACAGATTTAGATCTGATGGCTATGGTCATTCATCTTTGCTAAAAAATTTTTAAATTGTTAAAAGAAAATAGTGGGCTAAAAAATAAAAATTAAAGAAAAAACATTTCAAGGGCTTTTCAGATGCAAGTGTGGGCAGCCTCCAGGTAGAGCAGCTACAAAGGTTTCAGGCCTTGCCCCAGGATATTTTAAAAGATTACTTAAAATTCTTCTGATTCCTAGTTAAATGTGGTTGCTTAAAACTGTCCTACATTAAAAATGGCATTTAAAATAGGGCTTTGATAGTTTACAAACAAATACGAAATAACATTTAAAGGTTTAAATAGTTGCTTGATTTTGATGTCCCATTTTACTAATAAAAGGCCTAGTGGTGGCCTCCTAGGGGGTTTGAGTTATAACTTCTTCATATTTGGGTCAACTCATACAACAAAGGTATTTTGTGCCCCAAACTGTTCCAATCACCCATTGATGATTTTCAGACTTTATTTGATAATATTAATTGGCCATCTTGATTTTGGACTAATTTCTCTGGTGCTGTTAACTATCATTATCCTCCAGTATTAAAATTAAAATAATTAATAATAATAATAATATACGGCTTCCTCTTCTAAAATCTCACCATACAATCAAAGCTCTGTTAAAGCAAAAGCACAGTCAATCCTGCCAACTTCGCTTGTCAGTATATACTATTAAATTTTTAAACTTTTGCAGCAACATAAAGACAAATGTAAGAAAAAAAGACTAAAGAAGGTCTGTAAGAGAGATCTCCACCCTAGACTATTAAAAGAACTCAGTCCACTACTAACTTGGGGCAAAGGGTATGCTTGTGTTTTTCCAGAGAATGCTAAACAATACCTGGGTACCAGAGATACTGTCAGACTGTGCCAGGAAGCCAGATGTAAAGAAGTTACCTACAGTGAGGCCAGGTCTGGCCTGGGGCCTCTTGAAGGCACTGACCAAATGGAAATCTAAGGTCTAAATAGATGAAAACAAAAATCATAGAATATGCATATTAATCATAAATTGTACTCCTTCCAAATTTTTCTAATAAGAGATCTCTAATAATTAACAAATAACAAAATCTGACTAGTCTACTTATAAAGTTGGCCAAAGAATGAGTGCACTCTTAAAGATATTTATGTGTCTGTGTGTTTACGAGTTTGTGTGTCTTTTAATGAGCAGCTGTTCTTTTTTCTTTTTTGATGATCTATTCTAAATATAAAGATATAGACTTAAAAGCATGCTTTTTTCTAAACTGCCAGATAATCAAAATGATACTAAAATTGAATTATATACAATACATCATAAGGTTTAAACTAATTTAATAAAAATTCCTTAGAGTGCAAAAAAACTTGTCAGGAGTCCCATCAATGAATAAGAGATGTGGCCAATGTTTTTATCCATTAACGAGCAGCTCCCAATAATCTCAGTAGTCTCTTAGGAGACACACGCTATAAATAGGTCGCTGGTTAAAAGATAAAGTTTTCCAAAAGGTTACGATAAGGTTTCTCTTTAAGGATGGTTTTCACACAAAACTAGATTAAAAAACAAAAGTCTTCATATGAGTATGGCAATTTACTCTTGTTAATCTCGTGATATATGAAGTGTATTTATGATTCAAAATACAAAACAAAGATTGCTTATTGGGATAAGACTTTCTGAAATTCAAGCTTCTTTCTTTTGCAAAAAACTTGCAATGTATGTCTGATTTAAGGGTGACTAAGAAAAAATATTTTTTGTGTTTAAAATAGAGATGATTAATTAAAAGTGTTATGCCAAAACAAAAATATTTAAAATATATCACAAAATGTCATCAGGATTGTCTTACTACAATGTTAAATATGGTGTTGATTTCTAAAGTTTTGTGTAAACATATATAACTTCTATGTGTTAATATTCTATAGGGATTTAAATATTAGAATGTCCATAGACAATTATGAGCTCATAGAAACTTAAGGAAAGTGTTCACTAAACAGAAAGGGGGAGATAGTATGGGAACACATATGACTACACCTAAGTTGATGGTATAGGAAGCTTTATTTTTTTGGATTAGCTGCCAGATGGATCTTTTGCTGCAGACCATCGCTGGACAAGGGAAGTGAGCATTCCTTTGCAATAGCCTGTTTTCTTTCTAAATAATATTGATCCGTGGGCTCTAAGAGTTATCCAGAGATGGGAAAGAGGTTTTGCTTGTGTCACTGCAGATGCTGGAGAAGTAATACTGGGTACCGGCTTGACAAATAAAACCCAGAAAATGGGTAAGCGTAAACATTCTAATATAAATCCGCCAATTGATGAAATGAAAAGACTCACTTTAAATAGGATGTGAGGGGCCCGGCAGGATGGCTCAGTGGTCTAAAGCACCTGCTTAGGAAAGCTTGGGCTACTGCAGGGACCGAAGTTTGATCCCCGGCACCACATGCTGCGCCAGCCCTGCCCTCAGGGCAGGCTGAGCTGGCCATAAAAATAAATAAACTAACAAACGAAAGTTCTGAAACAAGAAAAAAATAAAATAAATTCTTAAAATAAATAAATAAATAAATAAATAAATAAATAGGATATGATTTGGACGGCCTCTTCCTAAAACCCAGCAATCCCCATTACCTATCTGGGGGCAAATAAAAAACTCCCACAGGAAGGTGAGAGGATACTTGAAAAAACAACTGTGGACTTTGCAGGAATACATAGACTCTAAAGATAAGTGTGGGACAGATTATTGTTATGTTAAAATGTTGATCTACGTGTTACCGTTGAGATCCTGTCTCATCAACAAGAAGTTGATGACGCTTTTGTGAGACGGCTATCAGAGTTGTTTGGCACTGACCTGTTGCAGATGGCACTGAAAACCTTGATCCTCTTTATGTTACCCCATGGTTTAGTGGAAGCGTAGTGGTATGTGATCTCTGTGCTGTTTGGTAGTGAGGACAGATCCATCAAGTTATGGATTGATAGTTTGTAATCCTCACCCTGATTTTTCAAAAAAATAATAAAAATGGGAAAATTTAACCTGACTAGCATTTCAAGAAACAGAGTGTAGGGCCTGGCAGGATGGCTCAGTGGTCTAAAGTGCCTGCTTAGGAAAGCTTGGATGGCTGCAGGGCCATGGTTCGACTCCTGGCACCATATGCTGCACCAGCCCTGCCCTCAGGACAGGCTGAGCTGGCCATAAAAATAAATAAAGAAACAAAAGTTTAAAAAAAGAAAAGAATAGAAACAGTGTAATAAATGGGGCCCAGGGACAGCTGTGGTCTGTTACTCAAAATCCCAGAAAGCTGGGACTCCAGGTGATGGACGGCAGCTTCACCTGCGGGCTCTCAGTTTGTTGCTTTCTCCCTTGCTTGGAATGCTATTGGTTGACCCCTGGATAAACCCGATGACAGGGAAGGGATGGAAGTTAATGGAGGTCGTGGTCACGTGTTGACTAAGCACATGGCCCTCCTTTGCTGAAGTGATAATGCACGAAAGCCGAGTTGTTTTTGGCGTTCCTAACGCTCACGGAGGGACGAATCTCAGCAAGTCGTCTGAGCTGCCTTCATCGGGTCTTCTCGTCGTTCCTTTCGGCACCAGCGCAGAACATTACAACAGTCAACAGGCATGTATTGGCTTATGCCTACCATGTTATTTTCCTGTTGTTGGTTCCCCACTTTTCTCATGTTCAGGGGTTTGCCCTGTTCAGTTGGTTCTTTTGATTGTTGTTCTTAGACTTGTGGTCATTTTGGTCCCTTTCCAGGATGTCTTGTAGTATTCTGAGTAGGGCTGGTTTGGTCATCATGAATTTCTTCCATTGTTCTTTGTCATGAAAGTATTTTACTTCTCCATTGGGTTTGACAGAGGGTTTTGCAGGGCACATTGTCTTGGTTGGAATTTGTTTTTTTGTAAGACCTAAAATACTTTGCTTCATGCTCTTCTTGACCTGATGGTTTGTGAGAATAAATCTGATGCTATTCTGATGGGTTTTCCTTTCAATGCTATCTGTTTCTTTTCTCTGGTGGCTTTTAGTATATTGTTCTTGTGCTGGATTTCTGGGACCTTGGTTATTGTATGTCTGGGTGTAGATTTATTTTGGTTGATATTATGTGGAGTTCTATATGCCTCAGTTATCTGAATTTCAGATTATTTTCCCATATTTAGTAAGTTTTCTGCTATTATTTTTGCCATATTCTTTTTATGTCATGTGTGTTGGCTTCTTTCTCATTGATGTCTATTAGTCTTATGTTGTTCTTCTTCATATCATCTTGCAGCTGTTGAGTCATCTCCTGGATCCTTGTTTTTTTTTTTTGTTTTTTAAAGAATTTTCTATTTTTTTTTTTTTTCTTGTTTCAGAACTTGTGTTTATTTATTTATTTTTGTGGCCAACTAAGCCTGCCCTGAGGGCAGGGCTGGCACAACATGTGGTGCTGGGGATCAAACCGCGGTCCCTGCAGCCGCCTAAGTTTCCTAAGCAGGCGCTTTAGACCACTGAGCCATCCTGCCAGGCCCGGATCTTTGTTTTTAAGAGGCTCCAGCCACAGGGGCGACATTCTGGGAGAAGTGGAACTAGCGACTGACAGCGAGACAGCCCTGACTATTTTATTTATTTATTTATTTTATTTATTTATTTATTTATTTTTAAATTTTATTTATTTCTTGTTTCAGAACCTTTGTTTGTTTATTCATTCATTTTTATGGCCGGCTCAGCCCGCCCTGAGGGCAGGGCTGGCGCAGCATGTGGTGCCCGGGGATCGAACCACGGTCCCTGAAGCCGCCCAAGCTTTCCCAAGCAGGCGCTTTACACCACTGAGCCATTCCACCGGGCCCTTGTTTTATTTTTTATTTGTTTTATTTTATTTTATATTTTTTGCAGGACCAGGGTTCAAACTCACAACCTTGCACTTGTCAGGTACTCGTGCCACAGAGCTATCTCCTCAGCCCCCTAACCCCTACAATTTTAAAGAAATAAGCATATATTACCCTGTTATGGTTTATGTCTAGTTGTCCCCCCAAAGCCTCATGGAGTCATTGGGCGGGGACTGCTAGAGTTTGAGACTTGATCCATGATCCCTGGGATTATAGGTTTTAGTACTGATGGGATTATGGGTGGAAGTACTTCCGGGATTATGGGTGTAGTCTAGGGCGGGAGCTAAGGCGGAGAGCCTGAACAAAAGTAATATACAGAGAGACAGAGAGACAGACTGGAGCTCTAGCTGTTGCTGTTGCTCTGCTGCCGTGTTGGTTGGCTACCTCTGCCACCATTCTGTTGCTGTTCCGCCGCCATGAACTGGATGCTCTCTGCTCTGCTCCTCTCAGCCTTGGGCCAGCCGAACATGGACTGAAACCTCCAGTAACTGTGAGCTAAATAAACCTTTCCTTCCTTCATTTTGAGTGTCGGGTATTTGTCTCGGCAACGATTAAAAAGTAACTAAGACATACCCCTTTTCTATTTTATTTATTTTTTTCTTGTTTCAGAACCTTTGTTTATTCACTCATTTTTTTTATGGCCGGCTCAGCCCGCCCCGAGGGCAGGGCTGGTGCAGCATGTGGTGCCGGGGATCGAACCGCGGTCCCTGAAGCTGCCCAAGCTTTCCCAAGCAGGCGCTTTACACCACTGAGCCATCCCGCCGGGCCCCCCCTTTTCTATTACAAGCAAAAATGTAAGAAAAACACTAGGAGTGCAGTTCAATGGCCGAGCCAGCACTGCCTATGGGACAATGCACCCTCAAGGCTACGGGTTCCATTACCAATTTCTTGAATAAAGCCTTGTCTTCTGGCCTGGAGGAGCCATTTCTTGTTGGTGTCCTGATTGCTTTTAGTAAGAAAGCTTTGAGGTCGGCACTGGGGCACCTTTCTTGCTTTGGCCTTGGCTGTACTGGGATTTGAACCCTCAGCCCCGTGGACACTCAGCAAGGAGCTGACCACAGAGCTACCTCGCCTTGAGTACCATTGGTAGCACCAGTTTTTGGTGCTTCCGGGCCTTTGCAACAGACTAGCAATTGATTTCCTTTGAGGGAATGCTTCCATTTCAAGTGTAAAACTCCAAGGTTGTACTTTTTTGGTCTTTTTTTTTTTTTTTTCTTTCGCTAGTATTTGGGACTAAACACAGAACCTTTGCACCAAGCTATAGCTTTAACCTCTTTTTATTTTTATTTTTTTCTGTTTGAATTTGAAACAGGATCTCGATGAGTTCCTAAGCTACCCAGGCTGGGCTTGGACTTTGATTGATTCTCCTGCCTCGGCCAGCCTGATAGCTGGGATGTCAGATGTGCTACACCACTTCCGGCTCCAAGGCTTCTCTTGATCTCATACTGTAATTTCGAAAACATTGGTTGTTAACCACATCAATGTAATTTTTTTTTTTTTGTCTTTTTGAGATAGGGTCTCACTATGCAGTTGAGGCTGGCCTTCAGTTCACTTTTGTAGCCCAGGCTGATCTCTAACTCACACTGATCCTCCTGCCTCAGCCTCCCAAGTGCATCAATGTAATTACTGACCTTCAAGTATAGATGTTCTGGTTGTAACGATCTACCTGTTATGGCTGTGCCTAGTTGTCCCCCAAAAGATTCAGGTAGTCACTGGAGCAGGTTTCTAGAGTTTGCGATGAGCTCATGATCCCCTGGGATCACGGGTGTGAGCGATGCCTGGGTCGTGGGCGTGGGTGCTGCCTGGATCCTGGGTGTAAGTGCTCCACCCAGCCTGGGGAGAAAGACTTGCTCTCTGCCGCCGTTGTTGCCGCTGCTTCCATTTGCTGTGATGCTGTTTTCTGCCGCCATGACCTGCTGCTCTCTGCCCTGTGCCTCTCTGCCTTGAAGCCAGATGAGTATGGACTGAAACCTCCACTAACTGTGAGCTAAATAAACCTTTCCTTCCTTCATTCTGGGTATCGGGCATTTTGTCCCAGCAATGAGAGAAAAGTAACTGCGACACTACCCATCTAATGTTGTTTGGCGTTATGACCCACTGCTCTTAGGACCTCTTTTGCACAGTTCAGTATATCTTGTTTCTAGAGCTCTCATGCCTTTTATTGGTCTCCTACCCCTTATCTGTATGGTACAGTATAGTACTGTAGATATTCTTTTATCCATTACAGAACTTGATAAAGGAGTTATGTAACTAAAGCAAAGTCAAGCTGCGGCTGCCTCCGACCATTTCTTTGCTGAGTGGTGTGCTGTACATAACACAAACAATTTCTCATTCAGCACGGTTAACAACTTAGTCACCAAAGTGTAATTCAGTCATTTAATGAGATATGTCTCTGTATTAGTTTCAAAATATCAGTAGCTATTTAACTACTAACAAGGCTCCTGAGTGCAACTTAAGATTTATTTGCAGTGTAACTTAAAGTTTTTAGACTCCATTCTGCTGGAAATTTACAGTGAGAATATTGTTTTAATTTTTTCTGAGGGACTATACCATTAGCTTGATATATATTTGGAGTTGGGGATGTGTTTTCTTTCTTTTCTTTTCTTTTCCTTTCTTTCTTTCTTTCTTTCTTTCTTTCTTTCTTTCTTTCTTTCTTTCTTTCTTTCTTTCTGGTGGTACCTGGGACATGAACTCAGGACCTTACATTTCCCAGGCAAGCACTTATTCCACTGAGCTATCTCGCAGGCCCTATAGTTGGAACTGCATTCACTTTTCATTTGTTTGCTAATGTTTAGGGATATGTTTATTTTCGTCTTTTTTGAGATAGGGTTTCACTATGCAGTTCAGTCTGGTCTTGAACTCATTTTGTAGCTCACATCAAACTTGCAGCAATCCTCCTGCCTCAGCCTCCGGAGTGCTGCAGTTACGGGAGTGCACCACTATGTCCAGGACTATTTTTGTTAACCCATTTTAGACTCCTAGCCATGGGGCTGCTGTGTCAGCTATCTAGCAGTGTAGGCCACCTGTCCTCTACTACCATGGTAGCACTGCGTCACATCACCCCAAGGTTCTACCAGCAAAGCCTTCAATATTCACTCATTTCCAGAGAACAGGCGGCCTATCTTTGCCCTGGGACATGGCAGTCTTAGATGGCTGCCGGCAGGGGGCCCAGAGGAGAACAGATAGGCTGTTTTTAAAGAGCTGTGGCATAGGAGAGGTGCCCACAAACAGCCTGGTCAGAAGCCTACAGAGAAGGCCCAGTGAGAGCAGCTAACAAGCACTCTGAAAAAATGTTTTTGTTCTAACTAAGACCCTTACCCCATCCCCGTATATGCTTTGTACATTTGGGAGTCATTGTTGACATAGTGCTCCTGTTACAATATTCCGTCTCCTCTCCAATGGTAAGTTTTGAAGGTTAAATTAAGTTGCACTTGTAGTTGTCATTCAACTCTAAATTTAATTTGCAACAAGTTAAACCTTTCCAGTTGAATTGATTTCCATGCTTTTAGTCTTTTTTAATAACACAAATTTTATTTTTCAGTTAGTGAAAAATATTTTCACATGATTATACTTAAGAAGGAAATAAAAGGGGCTGGGGAGATAGCTCCGAGGCACAAGTGCCTGCTGGGCAAGTGCAAGGTTGTGAGTTCGAACCCTGGTCCCACCAAAAAAAAAAGAAGGAAATAAAAATACTCTTATTTGAGTCCTGCTTATTAGAATTTTTCTGAGGCTTTCATATATGCGAGAGGCCTGGGTAGATAGCTCAGTGCCTGCCTGGCAGGTATAAGATGCTGAGTTTGATTCCTGGTGCCAAACAAATAGACAACCAAGTGTAAATATGGGAGACAGTTTAACTAGGTATAAAAATTCCTGAGTCACAACTTTTACCTTCAAACTTGTTTTCTCACATTTTTTAGTAAAACTAGCTTGATTTTTTTTTTTAATGCAGGCAAAACTTTCCACCATAGGATGTATGTATGTATGTATGTATGTATGTATGTTATGGCTGGCTCAGGCTGCCCTGGAGGTAGGGCTGGTGCAGCATGTGGTGCTGGGGACCGAACCATGGTCTCTGTGTTTGCCTAAGCTTTGCCTAAGCAGGTGCTTTAGACTGCTGGGCCATCTCACCCACCCAAAACTAGCTTGATTTTTAGTTTGCAACTGCTTTGTCTTTTTGTCTGTAGTCTACTAGCATTTTTATTCTACCCAGCAGCTGTGCTAGAGTGTCTAGGTCCAAATCTCTTTTTTTTTTTTTTTTGCTATCTTGTGATACTAATTTGTTGCTGTAAGTCCGTAGTAACCGTGAGTTAAGCAAGACAGACCTACCTCAGTGCAGCAGCAGCTTGTGCTTAGGCATCCTTTCTCTGAACCAACAGCTCATACGGCTGGGAGCTGTCTTCAGGAGGAAGGGGCGTTGAGACTGGATCTCACTCTGTAGCCCAGGCCAGCCTCCAGCTCAGGATGGTCCTCATGCCTCTGCCTCTCATGAACAGGAGCTGCAGGTGTGTGCAGTTAGGCCTGATGAGTTGTCCCTGACACTTAGCTGTAGTCTGTGGTTTCTTTCCTCCTCCTCCTCCTTCTCCTCCTCCTCCTCCTCCTTCTCCTCCTCTTCCTCTTCCCCCTCCCCCTCCCCCTGCCTCCTCCTCTTCCTCCTCCTCCTCCACTTCTTCTCCTTCTTCTTCTTCTTCTTCTTCTTCTATTTAGTTTATGTTATTTATTTATTTATTTATTTGTCTTTTTGAGTCAGGGTCTCAGTATGCAGTTCAGGCTGGCCTTGAGCTCACTTTTGTAGCCCAGGCTGGTCTCAAACTCTCACCGATCCTCCTGCCTCAGCCTCCCAAGTGCTGGGATTACAGGTGTGCACCACCACGCCCGGCTCCTATTTAGTTTAGACTATTCTTGAGCTCACTTTTGTAGCCCAGGCTGGTCCCAAACTCACACCCATCTTCCTGTCTCAGCCTCCCAAGTGCTAGGATCATAGGCATGTGCCACCACGCCCAGCCTGTAATCTGTGTTTTCTGACACTATGTTTCTCTTATGCCCCCTGCAAGAGTGGCAAGGATACATTTCCTACCCCTTTGCACAGCGGTTTCATGAGGACGGACAGATCTGGCACCAAAGACTTCATATTCCAGTTCTTCTTGGCTTGGAATTATTGCCAATTTCCCGTTTTTGTGGTCAAGTTTGAGTGTCCTCCTCCTCTCCTTTTTTGATAATTCAGTGAGAAACTGAAGAAGGAACATTTATATCCAGAAGCCAGGTTCCATTTTGGATTTAGAGATCCCCTAACCCTAAAATCAGAATCAGAAGCAAACTTTTTGCTGCCCCTCTCCCTGTCTCACTCACTCTCTCTGTCTCTATCTGTCTCTGTCTCTCTTTTTTGCGCACTGTTGGGGACTGAACTGAGGGGCTTGAGCTCCCCGAGAGCTCACACAGGCTTGAAGCTCCATCCCTGCGCTTGTCCCAGCTGCTCACAGACAGGGAAAGGGTGAGCGGTGTGCAGAGCTGTCCCACTGGCCTATGGGAAGAGGCGGAAGCTTCAAGGCCCAGGCTTTGTGCTGTTTTCCTAAGAGAAAGCAGCATCCTAGGAAGGATCCAAGCTGGTGAGGCCGCGCCCCTGTGGGCCACCTGGGAGCACAGAGCTCAGCCCAGAGCCTCTGCTCCTCCTACTGTTTTGGGAATGGCCAAGCTGCATCTCAGTTACAGGCCACGACTTCTGCAGCGTGGGATGTGGGGCCAGGGGCTGTCGGCCTCCAGAGTACACCAGAAGCAAAGCCTTGGGCAGCTGTCTTCAAGCTTGAGAGTTGTCCTAGGAAGGCCAGGACATGTGCTGTGTGTGGTGTGTCTTTGGGGACAGACTTAAAACACGTGGAAGCAGTCCGAACAGCCTCTGAGCTCCTCTCCCCACAGTCAGAGCTGGGCAGGAGGGCTTCAAGTTTACTAGGAGCCACTGCAAGAGGGCTTGCGACTGTGGAGGACTTGGGCTCATACTCAGGCGATGCTCTGGTTACAGGAAAGTCAAGGTAGGGATCTCAAAATTTCTCTTTCTGGTCACCAGAGGGTATTGGAGGCAAACAGGAATAGTCTTTGCTGTTTATAGTTAGTCACATTTGAAAGACAAGGACCCTGTGCTAAATTCAGGCTGGGCACTGCAACCCCCTGAACTGGCAGAGCAGTCCCTTTAGAGTGTCTGTGTGCCTGTGAGGTTCTGCCCTTGGGCCAGCCATCCTGGGAAAGCTATGGCCGCTCAGGGCCGGCCAAATAGCTCAGTGGATTAAAGCACCTGCAAGCAGGCGCAGGGGCCGGGGATCTGATCCCTGAGTCTGCCATGCTGGCCCCACCCACAGGGAGCGCCGAGACAGCAACTAAGACTGGGCATGGTAGCACACGCCCATGTCCCCAGCTCTTAGGAAGCTGTGAATAGGTGGATTACTATGGGTTGTTATCGGCTCCTGGAGGGAAAGATGTGTGACAGGTGCTAGCTGGAGCAGCAGGTGGGGGATGTACATTGGGCCTCTTTCAAGGCGTCTCTCCCCCAGGGACATGGGGGCAAGTCTCTCTCCAACTCCCTACCCCTCTCCAAGCTGGACCAAGGCAGGAAGAAGGCAGATGGCAAAGTCACCGAAACCGCACAGGGATGCACAGGGGACACCAGCACGTCGAGAACCGCCAGGGGTTCTGGGGTTCCAGGAAGCTCAAGGGACAGGGCTTAGAGGAGGTGGAGGCGAGAAGAAGCCCTGGCTGGGCTTGGGCCGTGGCATCTCCTATCCTTTTACTGTACTTCAGTGTGAAGTCTCCTCGAATGGCAGAAGGCGAAGACCGGGACAGCCTGAGACGGGAAGCTGAAGAAACTTGCGCAGGACCAATGCTCTTCGTGCCCAGGTGGGACGCGGGGCGTCAGCACTGGGTCACCCTGGAGCTGTGCTAGCTGCAGAGCCCTAGGGCACGGTGGGACGCTGTCCCGCGGACAGGACAGGAACACCTGTGTCGGTGCCGTCCTGGGGTGCTGGCAGCTACCCATCACTCGAGCTGGAAGTGAGTCTCAGTCTTTGCGGGGACGAGGAGGCAGCACGCCCGCCCGGCTCCTGCCCGGCTCCTGCCCTCCGCAGTGTGTTCTGCCTCCCACTTCTGCCAGCCCGGGGCGCCTACTCAGAGCTGCACAGCAGGGACAGCGGGCACTGTCCTGGCACCGCCACCCTCTTCTCGCACAGTCCTGGACAAGCATTTTGGAAACGGGAGTTTGAGGCGCTGAACTTGAAATTCTGCCACCAAAATAAAGGCCAAGGTCTAAACTTCCGGGGCAGAGCCGAGGGTCCGTCTGGGAAGGCTCCCAGCCCACTGGCCCCTGCCCGAGGCCGCCGCCTCAGGAGCCGCCACCCTTCCGTTGCAGATGTAGTCGTTTTGCCTGGCACAGATCCCTCAACTCAAGGCAGATTTCGCTCCTACGGGTCGGGCCTCTCTCAAGGAGCCACACGGTCTCTTCCACCTGAGAGGGCACTGGGGGATCCAGGTGGGCAAGAAGTGAAGTTTCTCTGGCTCCTGTCCACATGCCAGCAACCTGCTGAGATGGGAGTTAATGCAAATGCGAGCGGGGCCTTGCAGGGACTTAGGGGAATGGCGATGGCTGGGAAGCTCATCCGTCACATCTCCCCAGAGCCTGACTGACGGTCCTCGACAGTGGCCCGCTGGCTCCTCTAGGAGCCAGGGCTCAGCAGCTGGGACCACAAAGGCGCACCGCACCCCTGCCCCAGGTGAGCTCCTCGCCCAGGACCGCTAGCTCGGAGCAGCACCGTTGGGCCTCGGCCACAGCGCCATCAGCGCTCACCTCTTGGCCTCCGCGACCCCCTCTGGGACACCTGCCACCCAGCTTCCTCTGCAGCGAGGAAGCACCGCTGCCCCCGCACCATCAGGCACTCACTCTTCTTCCTGCCCCATGGAAACGCAACCGCTTGGCCACACTGGAGGAACTCTCACGGAAAAGCCAGTCGGGCTCGCAGCTGCTGTCCTTGCACAGCAGGGAATGACCCCAAGAGGCTGCGGGTGAGGGGTCCCTGGGCCCAAGGATCAAGGCTCAGAAGCTTTTAGTTCCTGGCTCCCTGACCTGCGAAATGCATCGTGGCAGACACGAGGATGAGGTGGCACTCGCTAAAGTGGCAAGGGGCCGGCAAGATGGTTGTCAAGATGGTTCAGCAGTCTAAAGCACCTGCTTAGGCAACCGCAGGGGCCACGGTTCGACCCCTGGCACCACATTCTGCGTCAGCCCCACCCCCAGGGCAGGCTGAACCAGCCTTAAAAAATAGTAATAATGAGGCGAAACACCAGGATCTTGTTAGCTGGATATATATATATATATTTTTTTTTTTTTTCTGAAATTTTTTCCTTTTTTTTTTTTTTTTTAAATCACAGAACACTGTTTGCAGTAGAGGAAACTGGCATTGCAGTCTGGTGGTAAATGGCTTGTTCACATAAACCAGTACACGTTCATCCTTCAGCGCAGAAGCCCTAATGGCGCGTACCCTAGTGGAATTCAGGACATCTCCAATGTTTTCTCTCTCTGTTTATATATATGTGTATATACATATATATATAAACATTTTGAAGGCTTATCCAAAAGGCCATACAGGCTCTTGGCTAGCGGAAGACGACTCGGAACGGCTGGCAGACACTTGGACTGTCACCTTCTCCAGGCTGGCAGCTGATATCTTATTTTTTTTTTCCAACTAATTTTTATTAAAAAAATAAAAAAAATGCTCCAACTATCAGTTTTACAAAATCTCTAAGGGAAACACAAGAGCAAGGTGCTGAGGTAAAAAACACCTGAGGTAGCTTTTTTGTGTGTGTTTTTTGTTTTTAAAAAAAAATCTGTAAATTTTAACGCCCTGGGCCAACAACCTTATGTAAATTGTTATTTCCTCCACTTTCTTTTTTTTTTAAAGAAAGAAATTATTTCATAGAACACTGATGGCTTATACATCAAAATGTGAAACGACAAAATACATTCTTTCTGAATGGACTTTCTCGCTAGGCGGGGTCGGCTGGCTGGTGCTGCGGGTTGCTGTCCTCCCCTTCCAAATGCTAGGACCAGTGCCGCTGGCTCTGGTTCTTGTGAGTAACCAAGTGTGAGCTGAGGCTGGTTTGTGTGTTTCGTGTGTGTTCCTTCTGTGTGATATGACACTCAGAGTACTGCTTTGCCTGGGGGTATGGAGATGCAGGACAGAGACAGAGGGGCAAAGGGCTTCGAATCCGGGGACAGAGAAACAGAGACAGACAGAGAATTAGATAGCAGTATGCAAAAAACCAGTTTAAAACTTGTGAAGCCAAAAGAAATGGGTGTGTGCTAGACAGGTGAAGAGGGACAGGCCCTTCCCTCCTCGCGACGGTATCCCTTCTGCCGACGGACACAGGTGATCCGGCCCCGGCCCCGCGTCCCTCACGGGAATCCCCTCCGGGTGCACTGTGAGTGGCCTCGAAGCCCCTCGCTGTAACCCTTAGATCCCCCAAAGAAAGGCTTCTTTAAAAGTCTAGAAAAGCCTGCTTTCTGTTCAAAAAGAAAACAAAATTAATAATTGAGTAAAAATTGGGAGTTAGTTGAGTTATTTGATATATTATTTCTAAAATATATTAATGCTGCAGGCACCCGTGTAACCCACGGGCCACATACCTTAGCTTTTTCCCCTTCTAGTATGTACACACATGTACAGAGACAACTTTCCACAAAAGAAAAAAACGGAAAAAGGGGTGAATTTTGCTTTGCTTTGAACACATTCACCTATGTTAGTTCAACTAAAAGGGATAGCGTCGTGGGAGTTGGGGCGGCCCGAGTGGATGGTTGCGGCGGCTGTGAAGCCTGCAGAAGCTGGGCGGGGCGGGCGGGCTGAGGGGCAGGCAGTGGTGGCCGCGGCTCGGCCGGCCTCGGGCACCCTCCGTGCTGCCCCGGCTCCGGCCCCGCAGTGCCTCAGCAGACTCCGTGCTCCGCAGGATGGTCTTTGGTTTGCTCCCGGTCTGCTGGCTGCGTTTGGTCGGTGCTCAGGCGTTGGGAGGGCTACATTCATCCGTTGTCCGCGGGTGCCCGGCGGCCTCACTTGCTGCGCGGCTGCGCGGCGACTCCCTGAGGGTACTTCTGCTCCTGCTGCTTCACCTGCTGAACGATCTCCCTGATCTTGCGCTGTGCAGTCTGCGGCAGGGAGAGATCGGGTGTGGGGTGAGGGGACCGTGGGCTGCGTCTTCACCCTAGCTAGCCGTGCGGGCCCCTCCCTCCCTCCCCAGGCCAGGCCGCTGGGGAGAAGACAGAAGCGAGACCCCAGCAGTGGGCAGCTCGCGGAGGACAGAAGGCCAGGGCGCAGCAGAGGAACCTAGAGTGCCTTGTGGGGGACACAGCTCTGGGTCCTGCTGTGGCACCAGGCCAAGGCCCTGCCCTGCCCTGCCTGCAGGAGAAGGACTGTGCCCACCACAGCCAGGGCTGCACCTATAGGCCACAGGGAGCACAGGCTGTGAATCCCCTCTGGCCAGGGGCAGGGCAGAGGCAGTTCTCTCCCAAAACCCAACCAGCAAAAAGCCTGGATAGAAGTGAACAGATCTGTGCCTGGCTGCAGAGTGAGGCAGAGGCAGCGGTGTGGGCAGCTCCTGAGGTGGTGACAGAAGAAATGGGAGGAAGTAGGGGAGAGCAGGAAGTGGGGGAAGGGGAGGGGGAGTGGGGGGTGGGAGGAAGTCGGGGAAGTGGAGAGAAAGGGGTAGTGGGGAGGAAGTGGGGGAAGTAGGAAGTAGAAGTGGTGAGGAAACAGGAAGTGGGGGAGTGCAGAGGAAGTAGGAAGCAAGAAATGGGGGAACTGGAGAGGAAAGGGTAGTGGGGTAGAGGTGAGGAGGAAGGAGGGGTGTGAGGATGCAGGAAGTGGGGAGGAAGGGGTGGTGGGAAGTAGAGGAAACAGGAAGGGGGGAAGTGGAGAGAAAGAAGAAGTGGGGAGGAAGCAAGAAGCTGGGGAAATCAAGAGGAAGGGGTAGTGGGGAGGAAGTGGGCGAAGTAGAGAGAAAGGGGGTGGAAGTGAGGAGGAAGCAGGAAGTGGAAGTAGACAGGAAGTAGGAGTGGAAATGGAGAGGAAGGGGTCGTGGGGAGGAAAGCAGAAAGTGGGGGTAGGGTGTGGGAAGTGGAGAGGAAACTGGAAGTGGGGCAAGTGGAGAGGAAAGTAGGAGGTGGGAGGAAACAAGAAACGGGAAATGGAGAGCAAGGGATAGCGGGGTGGATGTGGGGAGATAACAAGAAGTGGGGGGAGCAGAAAGATGACAGGAGGTGGGGATGGGAGGAAGTAGGAAGTGGAGGAAAATGGAAAGGAAGTAGGAAGCAGAAGTGGAGGCAAAGGAGGTAGAAGTGGGGAGGAAGCAGGAAGTGGGGGAGTGGAGAGAAAGTGGGGAGGAAGTGGGAAGGAAACGAGGGTCTCTTGTGATGCACTATTAACATACTGAATAGAGATCTTGGTGCTAGGCCCAGTGGGAGGCTGCCAGGCATGTGGTCATCATGGTGCCTGGCAGTGCACCAAGGGTGCTGAGAGCTCGCGCCTGGGCCCGTCAGGAGCTCCCTACACAGCCCTCATGTTGCCTCCCCACTTCCCTGTCTGGGGGCAGCAGTGGAACGACAGATGGGGATAAGGTCTCCTGCACTGGGGAGGCTCTGCTACAGGTGTGGGTGTGTCGTGGGCTTGCAGCCAACCCTAGGGGAGGACTGGGAGGGAGGCATGGGCAGCCCTCCTGGCCGTGCAGGTAGGTACCTGGCTAGCAAAGAAATGGCCGATAATTCTGACAATCACTTCCTCGTTCTCGTCAGGCGTTTGGTCACGGGGCACGATGACTTCGGCGCTGGTCAGGTTCTGCAGCTCATTCACCTGCAGGGGAGAGGAGGCAGTGGCTGTGGGAGGGCTAGCTCAGGAGAGTGACGCTCCTCTCCTGTGTCTAACTCAGGCCTCAGGCCTGGCCGTGCATGAGCCTGGACCCGAGAGTACCTAGCTGAGAGTCTCGGCTATGGGACTGGGAACCATTGGGGGACCAGGGCCACTCACAGCACCCTGGATCCCAGTCGAGGCAAGAAGGCTCCAACACACTTGGGGTGTCGGGCACGGGTCCCTTCCTCCCCAGTCCGCTCCACCACTCCCCTGAGGCTCACTCTGCTCCTTCCAGTCGCCTCCTCCAGGGAACCCTGGGCCATGCTGGGCCCCACTGCAGGCTGTCTCCCTCCACTCCCCTCTTCCCAAGGGTTGTCCCCCTCCTCTGGCCCTGGTCCCAGAGTGTGGAACATCAGATGCTCAAGAGTCCAGTTCTGCAATGAGCCAGTGAGCTGCAGGTGCTAGGATTCTCCGTGGCTGGATGGGCGCATTCTGCCTGCCCCCTGCAGCACCCACGGAGGGGCAGCCATAAAGCTGTATGCTTCATGCACACACATACCCAAGGCTCTAGAACTCAGCTCCAAGTCCTGCCACCACTCGACAGTGTACCAGGCCGCATGCCCGCTGAGGTTTGTGCACCCTTGCAGGCCTAGGTCAATGGCCTGCGCTCTCCCCCTCGCTCGGAGGCGCTAGCACTTTTCACCTCGTATTGCATTACTGCCACCTTTGGATCGAGAGTGTAGCTCATTTTTTAAGACAACCCCCCCCCCCCCCCCGCTTCCTGTCCTGCACACGCAAGGCCTCTGCCAGGAGCTCAGGATGCCAGGTGGCAGTCCTGCGTGGAATCAGCCATCTACAGTCCCAGGCATGGAGCCGGCTGCTCTGCTCTGCTCTAGGGCTGGGCACCCTGGAGCTGGGCCCTGTTGCCCACCAGCTGCCAGGAGACCCCTTCTGTTAGCCCAAAGCTGGGCTGTGTGCTAAGCGAGAAAAGCCGGCAGTGGAGGGAACTCGGGCAAGGTCGCAAAACTCAAGCAGGCCGCCCACTTACGGTTTTGCCGCCTTTACCAATCACCCGGCCAGCAGTCGAAGAGGGCACTCTGATGTGGGCTTCCAGCTTTACCTCTTCTTTGGGGTTAAAGAAGTTTTCTTCTTTCAGCTTTCCAAAGATCCGCCCCTGGGCCTAGGGAACACAAGGTGACCAGGCCTGAGTCTGCTGCTGGACACAGGGAGGCCACATGCCTCGGTGGCTGCAGGGTGCCAGCTGCTCCCTACTCCCCTCTCCTGCCCGAGAGGTTGCTGTCCCAGTTGCCCAAAAGAGCTGAGCTCCTCCTGCCACAGTCCCTGCAGGGCCCTGGCCGTCAAAGAATGAGGTGGAGGACCCCCAGGGGTATGCAGCCTAGGCTTGCTTCTCTGCTTGCCAGGGTCTCAAACTCAGGGCCTTACAGGGACCAGGCAAGGGCTCCACTGTGTCCCCAGACTCCAGTCAGGCCCATACGCCTCACTCCAAGCCAGTACCATGAAGAGGCTATTTATTAACTTAACATACTCCCGTCCTTTCTAGGGCTGACAAGGTTCCAGCCTGTGGCCAGACTGCATCTAATCTGCTGCAGTGGCTTTGGCCATCCTGGTGCAGAACCGAGACTGTCTCTCCACGGAGCTGCATCCCAGCCCCTGACCCCAGCTTTTTTTCTCCTTGAGACAAGGTTTCACTATATCGCTCAACAAATGAGGCTCAATTCTGTGATGTCTGGGCTCCTGCCTGCAAGGGTGCGGAGGTCCCAGACCTGCGCTAGGATGCCAGTGAAGCCACTTTTTAAGTGGCTCCTTCTGATCCTTTCAGCTTAATGTGCTCAAAATTTTAACTGACATGGTACACATTTATTAATTAAAATGATACTGGGTTTTTGAAAGCTTGTTTCGCTGGAAGAGGGAAAGCCAAGAAGATGAAATGTCATAACGCATCTCACGACCATTTTTGAAGCCCCCTGCAGGGGAAGAGGCCAGGTCGGCCTGCCCACGCCTCCACACCGCCGAGCACTAACCTTGAACTGGGCTTCGGGTGGCCCGGTGATGATGACCATCCGCTCACTGACGTCTGGGCTTTCAGCGGGGGCGATCTGCAGGTCACAAGGAAAGAGGACAATGCTGACACCGAGCTCCTCTTGCTCACCTGAGTGTGTGACACGCACGCCATCTCCAGGGCTGCCTTCCCCCACCCCCACCTTAAGCTGCAACCATGGTGCTCAGCCTTGAATTCACATCTCCAGCCATCCAGGGAGGGAAGGATGGCTCAGTGGTTACTGCTGTCCTTGCCCCAGGCACCCACAGCGGAACTGGCCTTGGAAGTCAGGCGCCAGGCACCGCGGGGAAGAGCTGCGGCTCTTCCATCCCTAGGACCCAGAAGAATTCGCTTCTGCAGCCCTGTGGCAGAGGCCTGCAAGGCTCTCCGATTTGTAGGAATGAAGCTGAGCAGGTCAGGGAGGTTCACCCCCTCTGGGAAAGGAATCCACAGCCCCAGGTGTCTCCCCGTGAAGGGCTCAGAACAGGGCTGACAAGCTGACACAACAGACCCAGCATAGGCTTTTTGTTAGAAGTCCTATTGCACTTTAAAAAATAAAAATCAATTCTAAAAAAAAAAAAAAAAAAAAAAATTCTGTGACATATTCCAAAAGATGTAATTTTAAAAAACACACAAAATCAAGCCAGGTGCAATGGTGCATGCTTAAGGAATCCCAGATACTTGGGGGGCTGAGGCAGGTGCCCAGGAATCGGGGACCAGCCATTCAGTGTGACAGGAAATACAAATCAGAGCTAAAGCCAATTAGCAAACTGTAGCCAAGTTAGACTTAAGTCAGCAGTATACTGCATTAGGAAGGTAAGGAGGAGCCAGACATGGGGTTGGGCTAGACACCCTGCACTCCACAAGGAGCTGCAGGGCGGCCGCAGAGTCACTTCTAAAGTGCTTTTGCTTCTGCAGTATCAAGACTGAACCAAGGACCTCTGCACTGAGCTATTCCCACTTTTCATCATACATCTTGAGATAAACTGGGATCGAGCCTGGGATGCTCCTGCCTCCGCCTCCCCAGGGCTCTGAGCTTACAGGCCTGCATTACCATCCCCAGCGTTATTTGTTGGCTTCCAAGAGCAAATACAAACGAGAAAATGTGGTTATGCACAGGGTTCTGAGAGACCAGCAGGAGATCCTGTTCATCACGCTAAGCCTGGAGGCAGAGCTCTGCTGGGGACAAACTGGGACTCTGCTCACACCGCACATGTTCTGGGCCCCGAAAACCAGCAGAGCAGACGTCTGGTCTCTCTGGAGTCAGCGCGGTCCCCGCTTTGCCTGGCTGTCACGATGATGGGAATCCAGCAGCGAACAGATAGATGTGAACTCAAGAGGCCGACTTCACCCCCACACACTTGGCTGTCCTGGTTTTCTTCCCTGCTTTTCAGTGCTGCCCAGCAAGCACAGCCAGTGGAGGTCACAGGTCCAACATTAGGCACGGTGGCAGGTGGCCCAGCCACACCTGCTGCGGCTCCACCATCCCGACTGGAGGCCAGAAGCACAATGACGTCACTCAATGACCCTGCTGGCACCAGGGATGGCGACGCACCGCAGGTTCAGCCCAGGTAACTGCACTTTCTCCCTGACTTCCTAAGGTTCTTGGGGGAGCAGCTCTGGAGAACCCAGGGGAGAAACACCGGCCCGGGAGGTGGGCAACCCTGGCGCTGTGGCTCTGCCGAGTTAGCAGCCCTGGCCCGGCCTGCAGACAGTGTGTGTGTGGTCGGCGAGGGCTATGGCTGGCCCCAGGAGTTGCTCGCTGTCTTAGCGGATTTTCCTTTCCAAGCCATTGCCGCTGCTTATGAGCGCTAACCTCCTCTCTGCGCTGTCTGGCTTCTCAGCTGAGCAGGTGGGGACCTGCTGAGAGGATTCCTCAGAGCCCCGCAGCTTAGTCTCCTCAGCCCAGGCTGAGGGGATGGTGGTGGTGAGGCCCTCGGGCAAAGCCAGTCCTGTCCCTCATGCTCCACGCTCCACCACAGGGACCTCGCGTGCCCTGGGCCATGGTCCCACCTGCGCAGGCCCTAGGTGGAGCCCCCAGCACCCCATCATTTCCCACACCTCGGAGCTCTCATCCAGTTCGTAACCAACCCTGGGGGAGGCAAATGAGGCCCGACAGGAAACGATTTCCCAAGATGACATTCTTTGGCCGCCTCACTGTACAACGCAGAATTTTTTTTTTTTTTCCTCTCTCTCTCCAGCACACTTGTTGTGGGACAGATTCCAGCTCTTCTTGGGCACAGAGTGGAAGCATTCTTTCTCTCCAAGTCATGAGACTTCTTGTTCAGAATTCTGAGTTGTTTCACGGTAGCAGATTATTTTCCGTAACAACGGAAACTCTTGTTTCCGCAAGTCTAGGACGTGCTCGGCATGCTGCATGATGAGTCAGTGCCGAAAGCCTCTGGGCAGCAGGACCGGCCGGGCAACCCCCTCAGCTGCTGGAGGGGGCACCGTAGTGGCCAGACGCAGGGCTGTCACTGGGGCCACAGAGGCACTCACGCCTGGCCCCACACCCAGCGACTGCTTCCTGGGCCACCAGCTTTTGTCTCTACACAATTTGACCACTGCTCTTCAAATCCTTTCTCCACATTTTGGTGGCAGCAGAAACACAGTCATGAAAGACCAGTGGTGGCCGAGTGCCGATCCCTGAGGCCCTAGCCCTGGTGGCCCCCACCAATAGTCCCCAACTTTTTGCAGAAGAGAGGAGAAGGAAGGAGGGGAGGGGAGGGGGGAGGGGAGAGGGGAGAGGAGAGGAGAGGAGATCTGAATAGGACCTTGGACCTGGCCAGGTTGCTGCTTGGTTTTTTCTAGTTCAGTTATTCACTGGACAGAAAAAGGAAGCCGAGAGCGGACGGGGGCAGCCCCCAAGCAGGGCAGCAGTCCCACAGGAGAGTGATTTCCCAACTCAACTTTCTCTCAACATCTAGCTCACTGCCATCCTTATTCTGTACCACTCAGGCTCCCAAATCCTGCAGCTTCTGTCCGGATGCTGTCAGAGCTGCCTGGGACCCACGGGAGGAAACACCGGGCACAGGGGCTGCCTTACCTTGATGGAGGCCCCCGCAAACCGTGCCAGCTGTTTGATGTGAGCCCCTTTCTTTCCAATGATGGCGCCGACGGCCTGGGTCGGGATGAAGAGATTCACGATCTCCTGTTCTGGGTACTGGAAAGGCAGTCGGGACAGGCGACGTCGTTACAGTGGGGCCACCTCTCAGGCCTCAGCTGCCCTGGGATGGTCTAGGAGCCCAAGGGGGTAGGGCAACAGTAAGGTGCGCCCCCCTGCGGCTATGGCCTGAGTGAGGCTGCACACATGCTTGTGGCAGGACTTGATAGTTCCCCAGATAGCTAGGAATCGCACCTGCACGGGGCAACCAGCTCTGCCCTGCAGATGGTGTGACAGCTTCCTAAGATGCCCAGCCACCCACCCTCAGACCCTGTGGGCAGAGATGGCTCAGGGCAAGGCTGCCAGCAGTCCCGGCTCTAGAAGGCTGTGGGAAAGCCCCGGCCCCTTTGCCAGGCTTTGTTCAGACCTCAAGAGACCACGGGTGGGGGTGGGGTACTCACAGAGTGATGATGCGGGAACGGCCCGAACTGGTGGTGGGGGTACAGGCTGGAGAAGTATCCGGAGTGGGTCTGCGGTGGAACAAAGCAGTGGATCATGAGTGGCTGCTCCCGCTGGACCACCCAAGGCCACCGTCGTCTCCCCACATCTGTCCCTTCGTGTCTCCGGTTTCTGCTGCCCTTGGACTGCTGAAAACTTGGCAAGATGTCATGCAATCACAGTAACCCTCTGGGCTGAGCATTTCTAAGCCGGGCCATGCTTTCGGCTTCCCAGGAACTTGGCACCAGGGCAGTCATATGCGCACACAGAGCTTGGACGGGTATCGAGTAGTCGTCAACAGGGACCAGAGCGGCCTGGCGCAGGCAGCCTCTAAGGGCTGTGTGGAGCCAGCACGCCCCTGAGTTCCATCACAACTACAGAGGGGCTGGAGACTGGAGAAATGGAAAGGAACTGAGAGGAGGCGCAGGAACGGACGCACTGCTGGCGAGCACGGGACCAGGAAGCGGGGAACACAGCGCAAACGTGGGCAGGGAGGAGCTAGTGCGGAAGCGCTGAGCGCAAGGCGCAGCCGTGCGGTAACTGGACCCAAACTGCACCAGGTACAAAGCTGTGTTTTATGTTTCCGTTCTTTTAGTCCTCCCGCTCACAGTGCAAGACGGGAGTGTCTCCTCTTATATATTCTTGTATAGGACACGGGCAGTCCCCGAAGGCTACTTAGCTGCCTTATACAACACCAAATGACACTGATGTTCCCATCAGAGGACAGGAGGGGTCGGCTCGGAGCCCCTCGAAGCCCAGCCTGCTGACGGCCCTCTGGGAAGGCGGCTCCCACAGCGAAAGACAAAGATAATGCTTGGATTAGGGAACCTAGCCTATACCTTCAGCTGGACCCAATTCAGGTCATAAAGTTCGTCTTGTCTCTTTCTGGACAAAGCAGAACGATTCCTCTTTTGGAGTGTGTAAAGGATAGAGACACAAAAGCCCAGGGTTGCTGCCCCTGCCATGAGTGCTTTAGTACCCACCCCGCAGATTCAGAAAGGACTGCAGTACTGATTCAGGCCCACCAGAGGGCGCTCCAAGACTAACGGTTTCAGGACCACCTGAAGCAGGCAGCTATATGAGACAAGAGGTTGACCTCGGGCCTTGAGGGCTCCCTGGGACATCCCTATGCTCTGTCCAGGCCCCTGTGCTGAGACACAGAGGGCAGGGGGAAAGGTCCTGCAGCCTTCCTGCTCCCAAGTTCTGGCCTGGGCCCAGGGCCCTTCACCCACAATCCCATCCGTCCATCTGCTCCAAGGGCAGAAGCAACTCCTTCCACTGCGCTGGACCTTCTTCCTCTTGCAAAGCTTGTTCCTAGTATGAACACGATCACATTTAGACCTAGCAACTGAAGAAGCGTGAGGAAGACGACCTCCCCCGTCCTTCATCAGTCACAGTCGCAAGACTGTTGCGGGGGGAGGAACCCCAAATCGGCTCGCAGAGAGCACAGGCCCAAGTCACTAGCCTGTGCACAGAGCCTGTGGGTCTGACTCACCCGCTCTCCAGGTTGGGATGACTTAGAAACCCTACTGTCCTACCTGCATGTGGAGTACAATGACCTCCAGCTCTCACAGGACCACTGCGAGCATTCACTCAGCGCTTCAGATTCACTGCCAAGCTCCTCAAGTGCCTACATGTGGGACACGCAGTTCCAGGTGCTGGGGACACGGCTGTCAGGGCTGCAACTGCCACGGGGGGGGGGGGGGGGATTTGTGAGTCATAGGAAGCAGATACAAAAGGTGGCCCTGGAGAAGCACTGTGGCAGAAACCCAGAGGACTTGAGTGCCGGCTGAGATGCCCTGGCCTGGGATGACAGGCCCAGCTGTAGTGACGAGCACCAGAGATGGGGGTGGGGAGAGGCACCACGGGCTCACAGAGGTCTCAAGCTGAGACTCAGCCTCCAGCCGTGCACCTACGATGACCAGAAACACTAACCTGCCAGAGCCCTGAAGAAGCCAGGCGGCGTCCCCACAGGGATGCAGGGAACTGTAACCCCGGGGCCTCAGCAGCTGTACGTGGGTGGAGCTACCTTGTCACCAATGGTGTAAGGAGCTTTAGGGCAGCAAGCAGGAAAAGGCAGCTTTAGGACAGGGGCCCAGGGGTGACCCACCCACTGATTAACAGGCCCTGGCTGAGGTCAGCACTGTCCGAGGCTCGGCACCTCCTCTCAGCCTCCTGTGACTCTGCTAGGGAGGAGGCTGCAGCTACCTCACCTGCGCCCTCAGCCCCGGCTAGGCCTGCTTTCTGGGAGAACCATGAAAACTGAGCTAAGTGTGACAGCGGCCAATCCGTGATGGAGGAGCAAAGGGGTATGAAGAGTGATGGGGAGAAGGGGCCGGAGACACCAAGGAACAAGCTTGGTGAATTCTCCTTGGCAGACCTGTCCCCTGGTATGTGAAACTTGGTCAGAGCAAGGCCGTGGAGTCACAGACTCAACTCGGAAGGTGCACTGCCCCATGTGAGACTGCAGGGGTGTCTCTGTCCATGGAAGCTGCATATCCACCTGTGTACAGTCTGGGGTCTGCCAGGGGGCTGGTGGGAGCCAGAAACTGGGAGGCTCACCAGGACACAAGATTTGAACACAGATCTCTGTGCCTGACCCTGCAGCCCTAGAGCTTAACACGACACCTGACACCACACCCACCGAACAGAAGTCACTGTGATGTACAGGGCCTTGGAGCAGGCTGTGGAAGAGGCCCCGAAGCTGCATTAATATGCTTGCTGTTGAGTTTAAGCAATGAGTGGGCAATTCAAGCTTACTGGACATGATGGACAGCCAGCTGCGTCACAGATGGAGTGAGGTGGAGCAGGGAGAAGCTTTTCAAAAAGTTCTGCTTCTCTCTTTCCCTTCCCCCCCCTTCCCCTCTCTTTTCTCTCGTCTTTTTGAGACATTGTCATTATGCAGGTCAGGCTGGCCTCCTCACAGTGGCAGGGAGCCTCCTGCCCCAGCGTCCCCTACGCTGGGATCCCAAGTGTGTGCCGCCACACCAGCCCACAAAGTTCTGCGTGTTTCCTAGTCAGATTCAAGTCAGTGCCAAAGTACAACGTCAACAGGCCATGAGGGCTGCAGCGCAGACTCGCTAAACAAAGACTCTAAGGAGGGACACATCAGATCCCAAACTCTGCAGAGAAAGAAGTGGGAACCCAGTGGGTGGGGGAGCAATACTGAAATTAGTTACAGCCAAGAAGGAAGGACGACAGGACTTCTTCAAGCCCAAGAATTTAAACCTTCAAAGTGCTCACAGGGCTGGCCACATAGCTCAGTGGACTAAAGTGCCTGCTTTGGCAGAGCGCAGAGGCCTGGGTTCGATCCCCAGCCTGCCTGCTGACTCCACCCCTGGGGCACACTGAAACAGCAATTGAGGCTGGGTGTGGTGGTGGGAACCCCAGTGCTTGGGAGGCTGAAAACAGGAGTATCACTACAGGTCCTGTCTGTGTAGCGAGACCCTGGATTACATGCATAAACAGTCACATTCAGATTTCTGAATTTCGGAGAATGAAGGGAAAAGATTGTAAGAAGGCCAAACACTCTCACAGACAAGAGAAAACAGCTACAAAAGGAAGAGAATCGGGCCCACAGCACATTTCTCTGGAAGTTGTTTTCAGAATTCCAGAGGAAGGAAGGATGACCCGAGAATGAACTTTCATATATGTTGAGGGGGAAAAAAGGAATTTTCAGACATACAGCAGCTTAGAAATTACATCATTAAAGTACTATTTCCTGTAAAAATCTGTTTAAGGAAACATTCCAGCCAAACATCAAAGCCCAAATACATAAATTAAGTGGGAGAACCAGGGACACAGCAATAAACAATCCATAATGAGCAAAGGAGTGAGTAAAGGTACGGTCAGCTCCCACTGCGGATTATGAGGTAACGTATTAAAGTTCAGTAATTTGTACTAACACTGCAGATTATTTCTAGAACACTTAAAAAATCTGTCGGAGAATTTGATATAATCAGAGGACTAGAAACTGCTCTCACAAATCACAGAGATAAAATTACAATCCAGCACGGTGGTGCATGCCTATAATCCCAGCCACTTGAGAGGCTGAGAACAAGAACTGTTTCAAGTTCAAGACTAGCCTGGACTACATGGCAGAGTGAGTTCAAGACCAGCCTGAATTAGAGAGCAAGGTCCCATCCCCAAAACAAATAAAGAACAATACAAACCCCACAGACCTCAGGAATCGAATTGCTGGGTCAAGTGTGGTCCCACAGCTGTCCTCACAGCTTTCAGCCCATTAGAGAAAGTGCATCTTTCCAAATGCCCAGTGTTCCCAAAACTTGGTCATGTGTTGGGCAAGCCCCCACCCCTGCCACCCCAAGTCAGAAATGGTGTATTATTTAAGTAGAGAAGAACATATCAGATTAGGGCAGAGGACCGCCTGTCTCTCCATAATCCTAGCTACTAGGGGGTGGGGGCGCAGGCAGGAGGATAACAAGTGTAAGGCAGCCTGGCACCTCGGGCACTGCCTTGCATGCACACCAAGGGCGCTGGGCTCTGTCCCAGGGGAGGGTGGTGGTACAGGTGGGGACGAGAACTGCAAGATAACGAAAAGGAAACCCTTGACTCAGATATTTTAAAGGAAAACATATGATGCTAGGAACTACGATACAACCTCAAGTTTAGAGATGTAAAAGGTTTTGTATAGCTTTATGCCTATATGTATCTATATAAAATTTTTTTGTTGTTTGGTTTTTCTTTTTTGAGACAGGGCTTTGAGTTCAATTATGTATCTCATGCTGGCCTTGAACTCTCACCGATCTTCCTGCCTCAGTTTCCCACATGCTGAGATTACACGTGTGCAACACCACGTCCTAGTGATGCTACTCTATATATAGATCTGTATCTAGATACAGATACATGAAATTGATGTCTTTCTTTCTTTTTTTTTTTTTTTTTTTTTTTTTTAAGCAAATACTCTGGGCCCCTGAGCTCTGAAATAGTTCTGTGGCAAACTGTAAATCACATCAAGTGAAAAACGTAGAAGCTGGAATACTATAATGGTCTTTCTTCAAAGCTTCTAGGTCCAGCTGTTTTAAAAGACTGGGAAGGAATGTCCTGTACACCACAGCTGGTGTTTCCAAGTTGGGGCAGCATGGCAGATGACTCCGTAAGTGACTCTAGGGTAGCTGGAATTATTAGGAAAAACAGAACTTTCTCTCTATAAAGTGCTCATCAAAGTAAACACATTACAGTCAGGAGCTCCTAAGAGTCAATAATTTAAAAATTAGTATAAAGAAAAAGCAGGATAATATTTTTAGTTTTGGGTGGAAGGTTTTTTCCTTAGCATGAAAAAAATCTGTGAATACTTAAAATGCACTTACACTTTTATGTGGAAATTTGGGTTTTTTTTAAATGTATTTGGTACAGGGTCTCACTATGCAGCTTGGGCCCATAGTGATCCTCTTGTTTTCAACCCCGTCCCACACGCTGGGATTACAGGTGTGTGCCACCAAGCCCCAATCAGTGCACCCAGTGGTGGGGATTGAACTCTGGTCTCTGTGCTTGCCATAGCAGGCACTTTATCTTCCCAACTCAGAAATTCTAGGTGTTTTTTTTTTTTTTTAATCTTTTATATATGTATATATGTATTTATTTATTTTGCCTTTTGAGACAGGGTCTCGCTATGCAGTTCAGGCTGGCCTTAAGCTTACTTTTGTAGCCCAGGCTGGTCTCAAACTTGCACTGATCCTCCTGCCTCAGCCTCCCAAGTGCTGGGATTACAGCTATGAGCTACCATGCCTGGCCAGAAATTCTAGTTTTAAGAGATGCGACTTTCATAAATATACACTGGTACAAACATGTGAAGGGTACTCATTTTGACACTACTTATAACAGGGGAGACCCTGGGACCAACCGAAATGTCTGAATGCAGGGTGCTAGTGAAATTATGGTCAATTCATGCAATGGCATAGTACATACTCATTAAAGGAATTAGGTCTGGCTGATGTAAGAGAATCAGAATAAGGTTATAAAGTTACAAGCCAAAACAAAAGTATCCTGGAAATTCAGCGGATGGTATTACCCCACCTGTATTTGTAGTCACTGAAAAATGTAACCCCATAAAAGGAACCCCGTGCTGAGAAAACAGCTTCTCAAATGTGTCAAGATAACAGTGCTGTACTTCCAGGGAAGTAAGAGAAGGCAGACTCAAGGGACACTTTAAAGCCTTACTTCACGGAAGTTCATTTCTTCACTATAACATATATGCTTTCTGTTGCATGGCATAAGACATCAAAGTGAAGCAGCAGGAAGAAACCAGAGGAGCATGCTTACTATGACCAGTGGGAGCGGCCAGCAGTCCTCAGGATGAACAGAGACGCTGGTAGCCCAGGGGCAGCTTACAGAGCAGTCACCACACAGGGACTTGTGCAGCGGCCCTCGCCGCACCCGTGATGTAGCGATACCATCTCCATCTTCCGGGCGGGATGCTGGCCTCACACAGGGGAGGTCGCCGCCTATGGGTAACAGTAGCACATGACAGTGCTGGGACTCGAAGGCAGGTAGCCTGGCCCAGAACCTGAGGCATCCTGGCACAGATTAATGGGCGAGGAATACTGAAAGGCAATTTACTAAGAAAAAAATGTTAAGCGAGGAAAAAAATGGCCAGAAGCTCCAAAACAGTTTGACCTGATGATAAAAACAGTAGATTTTCAAGGAAGGACTCCAAAGAGCAACTCACTGGTAGTGAGGGTGTGGGAGCGACAATCCAGCTCTGCCATGTACTTTTGGCTTCTGTCTTTTTGAGATAGAGTCTCACTAGGCAGTTCAGGCTGGCCTTGAGCTCACTTTGTAGCCCAGGCTGGTCTGGAACTCAGTGTGATCTTCCTGCCTCAGCTTCCTGAAGGCTGAGATTACAGGCATGCGCCACCACGCACAGCTTGTCATATATTCTTGTGTGCGTGGGCAGAGGGTGTCAGGGTACCTCCTTGGGACTAAGTCCAAGGAGCACTGAACCATATTCCTGGTCTTTCTTTTTCCTACTCTTTCTTGTTCCTTTATTTTGAGGCAAGGCTTCTCTAAATTGCCCAGGTAATCCTCCTGCTTGTTATGGTTTATGTCTAGTTGTCCCCCCAAAGCCTCATGCAATCGTGGGGTGGGACTTCTATAGATTGAGACTTGACTCATGAGTCACTGAGATTATGTATTTTAGTACTGATGAGATTATCAGTCTGAGTACTGCTAGGAATTATAGGTGTGGCTTGAGGTGGATAGGCTAACGCAGAGAGCCTGATGTACTTTAAAAGAGACAGACTAGAGCTGTTGCTCGTGCTCCCCGGCTTGGTCAGTTACCTCTGTCATGACTATTGCTGTTCCACCACCATGAACTGCATGCTCTCTGCCCTGTTCCACTCAGCCTTGGGCCAGCCGAATATGGACTGAAACCTCCAGTAACTGTGAGCTAAATAAACCTTTCCTTCCTTCATTTCGGGTGTCAGGTATTTGTCCCAGCAAACGAGTAAAAAGTAACTAAGACACTGCTTCAGCTGATATATCCTACATACCAAAATATAGACTAGGTATCAATTTATAAAATGTACATGTTCTTTAACTTGGCAATTCTACTTCCAGGAACTTACTCTGAGGCTGTAACTGGGTCAGACAGTGAACGTAACTGTGGGCTGTGAATATTACACGTAAGTATCACGCACCCATGGACACAGAAGCACTACCTCTAGGACAAGGTCTGCGCTCTATGTTGCTGTGTTATTTGCTTCTTACATACTAGGCATGAGTTACATCTAGAAAGCGCTGGGACACAGTGACATCTACATTTATGTTTGTATCCACTTCCAGAGTTCCGCACCTGCCCTCAGGGTGTGACATGGCTCAGAGCAGAGCAGCAGCTCTGTGCTATACAGAAACCACCATAAGTACACTGTTCCCTGAAGTCTGACTCTGACATGACATTATGCAACTGCACTGGCCTCTCACAGATGACCTGTCCCACCCGAGTGCCCCCACTGCAGCTCCGCATGGACCAGGGGCCGCACAGAGCAGACCCACGAAAGCTGCAGCATGAGTCCCATGCGCTCCAATTAGGCTCTCCCACAGAGCCACCGATGATCAGGACGCTGTGGCTTTTAGTTGAAAACAAAATCTTACTTAAAGCCTGTTTTTATAAAGGCTAGCAAGTCTGCAGTTTAGTGATATAGTTAGTTTGCCAGTTTGGAAAAAAAGAGCAACTATAAAAAAGCTTTCTGCCTGGTGAAACCTATCTCCAAGCTCATAAAACACTCTGCTATCACATGAAAGCTTCTCTTATTTGCGTTCAAGAACCAGCAGACTTTACCTGTACAAGCCAAAGAATAAATATTTTAGGCTCTGCGGGATGCAGAGCATGGACTAACTCCACCACTGTCGTGGGGAAACAGTAACAAATACGGAAAATGAGAGCAGTCACTGTGTACCTAGAAAACTTTTTAAGATGTATGCCAAAGTCTGTGCAGATGATCTGTGTGAGAAGTGACCTCCCACCTGGGCCCAGAGGCCAGCACCCTAGGTCCCCATGGGCTGTCTTACCAGGCCTTTCTCCTCCAGGACTTCTACCACAATAACTGGGTCACTAGCTCTCCCTTCGTGAAGCCATGTGGCTGTGTCAGCTGCCACCACTCGTTTAGGCCACTGTGCCACAGATCCACAGGAGCTTGGTGTGTGGCACCATCCTTCAGCCCAAGGGAAAACGGGCCAGACTGAGGAGATGGCATGGGGTGGCCCAGAAATGGCTCAGAAGCTAATTAAACAAGACCACAGACAAGCAAGCGCATGGGACCCAGGCATGGGCACCAGCAGCACAGGGGGCCCGGAGTCCAGACAGCTCCGGAGCCCACGGGGCGAGGCCGACACTGCGGACCCCGCTTGGGGGCAGCGATGATCTACAGTGATGCATGCCTGCTCCCCAGTTCTTCCCACTCAAGCAGCATAAGCACGAGGGTGGGGAGAGCACACAGTGTGGGTAGAGGCGAGGCAGGAATGAGGAAGGGAGCTGCCCGGCAGCCCATGGCCCGCCCCAGTAGTGTGATGATCTAGGGTCATGCTTGCGAGTGAGAACATCGAATGGGAGACTCGCCACCCCCGTCCCTTCTGTTGTGAGTTATGTGCTTCAACAATAAGTAGGGACCGAGAACCAACCAGGTGCTAGGCCTGCGGCTGCTTAGAGACAATCACTATCATAATTTCTTTTCCAAACTGCCTATTAATATATAGCACTTGAATTAAAGACACATGGAAGAATTACATATATATATATATTAAGAACCATTCTGGTATTCTAGTTAATAAATTACGAAGGCCCATGAAGTTCTTTAGCTAACTCGTCTTTTTCGAATTTTTTTTTTTACTGTATTTACTACAGGGTCTCACTACACAGATCACACTCCTAGTGATCCTCCTGTTTTCAGCCTCCAAAGTGCTGGGATTACAGGTGCGCACCACCATATCCAGTCTCAAATGGCTCGGTGTGCCCTGGGGGTGGGGCCAGCATGGCACACCAGGGACTGAACCCCAGTCCCTGCGCCTACCTAAGCAGGCACTTCAGTCTGCTGAGCTATCTGGGTGGCCCTTCTCCTGATATTAAATAAGCTTTTAGCTAATGAATCTGCTAGGTTCTTCTTCTGCAAACTAGACACACACGGTGTGTGAGAGTCTGAGGCTAGAGCGTGGTGTGCTGTCCACCTGCCCATGAGCACATTCTGAGAGGTTCACCCTACAACTGGATGCTGTCAGGATGGCCTCGGAGGAGGAGCTGGAGCCCTGCCTCAGCACGGCAGGGCAGGCGTACTGCCCAGAGGTGCCCAGCAGCTACTTACAGTGAAGGGGTGGTAGGGGGCAGAGTGGGGAGCCCCTCGGGGCCCCGCTGGAGGCAGCACAGACAGTCCTGTCGAGAAGATGCCAAGTGCACTGAGGTTCAGCCCTGGTATCAGATTGGCTTGTTGCTGGGAACAGAAAGGGAGAAAGCAGATGAGGGGAGCAGGGAGGCCCCGCAGGGCACTTAAGCTCCCTCTCCCGGCTGGGGTCCCAGCACCGCACCCCCTCGCTGTGCCCCACTGGGGACCTTCACCCCTGCACGTGGAGTAGACACCTGGCCCCAGCCTGACCATAGTGCTCCACAGCCTCCGCGATGCCCACACATCTTAACCTGGATAAGGAAGGCGTCCTAGGACCCCACCTCGCTGCTCAGGCTGGCTCCCTGGAGCCCCACCTGCTCTCTCTCAGCCCTGGGTCTCCCCAGAGGGCTTCTCTCCCACCTTTACCCAGCTAAGTCCTCTCCCTGGATCCCTACCCATGAAGCTTCCTCTCACCCTGAAGGTCTTGGCCCAGGGGCACCGTCTGGGCTCACTTAAAAGTTGAACCTGCCTGGTCACAGGGCATCACAGGGCGTCTCCCTGAGCTATTTCATCCCATTGTCTTTCCCTTCCCATCACCATCTCCTTACAGGGGCTGTTTTATTTAGTGTTGCAGTCTCAGTGCTGGTACACAGAAAGCCCTTGATAAACACCTGTTACACTTCGTTTTTTTCAGCATGCAGCTGCTGGCTTCATGGTTATCTTGCTGGCTTATGCCACACTTAAACCCGGGGATGCTCCAGGTAGCGAAATGAGTCCCAGCTTCATAGCCCTCCAGAGGCACAAGGAGCAGCCGCCTGCATGGCCCTCGCCAGGAAGCAGCTTCCTAGCAGGCCCTACTGTGCGCCCCCAGGCCACTGCCTCCCACCCCTCGCCTTCTCTGGGAGCCTGTGTGCTAGAGCAGCAGACCTGGACCCTTCACCCTCCTCACCTGTCAGGTGAGAACTGGTCATGCTGCAATTCACCTGTCCATGCACAGCTCTGCTACAGATACGAATGAGCCTGCATGGCATGCTCAGGTAATGGCACCTGGAGCAGGCCGGCACTTTGGAGCATTTCCAGGTGTGCGGGAAACAGCTACTTCTTGTAAGATGTCAAGAGACCTAAGGAAGGAGCTGAGCCAGCCTGGAGATGCACACCTGAGGGCCAGTGCTCCAGAACCCAAGGTGGAACGATCATGAGTGTGACTGAGGCCAGCCTGGGCTTCGCACTGGGTTCAAGGTCAGAGCAGACTACTACCACTGAGACCCTGCCTTAGAAGAGCGTCTGAACACAGGGAGAAGGTCACACAGTCGTCTCCTCTTCCACCTCTCCTCATCCTGTCCCGAGGCACAGCCTGACACAAGCTACTGGGTGGGGCCTGGGCTGATGCAAGAGAGTGCTGAGCGGAGTAAAGGACCCCGGAAGGATGTCAGGGAGGGAGCTGGGCATGCCCCGCCCAGCTCCGAGCTCTTCATCAGCATTTCTTCCTCCACAGTGAAGAGGGCAGGCCCAATGTTTGGGGGCACAGCAGCCCAGGGTCGGGCACCTGTAGGGGCTCATCAGAGCACCTGCCCAAGACATCACCAGAAGTGTGCAGAGCCTCGCTTTGCTGGGGAGCAACTAGTTTCAAGATTATCTTGAATACAAGACTGTTGTCTCCCCCACCATAAAGTGGGGGCTAGGCAGTGACAACAGGAAGAACAAATCCCAGGTGGCCTGCTAAGGCTACGAGGAAGCGCTCAGGGGATGACAGCATCTAGTCCAGTGGTTCTCAACCTTTCTAATGCCGTGACAACCACAATATAGTTCCTCATGCTGCGGTGACCCCAAACCAAAAAATAATTTTGGCGGCTACTTCAAAACTGTAATTTTGCTACAGTTATGATTTTCCGATAGCTTTAGGCAACCCCTGTGCTTTGGCCATTTGACCCCCGCCGTGGTCGCGACCCACAGGTTGAGAACCGCTGATCTAGTAGGAGAGCCAAAAGTGCACATCGGCAAGTAAGAGCTCTAAATTAGAAGTTCAATTTATGTTTTTGGCACAGGAAACAAGCTCAGGACCTCACCCTTGGCAGGCAGGCACTGGGCCGCTGAGATGTGTCTCTGGCTCCAGAAGTTAAGGTGGCAGACAATATTGTAGGATGTAGGGGGAAGCCCTATTTTCCTAATCTACCAGCTGTTAATGTTTGCAGGGAGTCTCCTAATCATTTTGATTATTTTTCACAGTGTGTAGCCTGAGTCTGATCTTTCTTGCTCTTAATAAACATGACATCATAGGCAGCCTCTTGCTCTACCCTCTTCAATCATATTTTAAGGGCTTCCTACTATTGTGTCTGGTCTCGTGTCTGTTGTAATTCTCAGCTGTTTCCTGACTGTTCCAACGTGCTCATGCTAAGAACTCGGGGAAATTCTGTATCCTGATTCCAGGGTGCCTCCTCGTTAGGTCAGAGACAACCACTCTTAGGCCGAGTCCTCCTGGCAGACCAGGAGCCAGCGGTGAGCTGTGCCGGGCACTCACGTGGACAGCCAGCATGTCGTTCTCGAAGGCCTCGCGCAGCTTCCTCATGATCTCCGCCTCAGCGCATGCGCAGGCCTCCACGGTGCCCTTCACTGTGATGGTTCGCTCGGGGTTGTAGATGCTCAGGTCCTGCAAGCTGGTTAGTGAAACAGAAAGAAGTGGTTTTTGCTTTCGTTTTGTTTTTTGACATAGAAAACTCTACTCCAGAAGGAGTTTTGGCTTAGGGGAAGATAGGACTTCCTCATAAATCCTTGTATCTTACTGGTGACTGAGATTGTATCCAGTGGGAAATGTTTTATTGGCCAGAATGTATTTGTTTTTGGTGCTGGTGGAGAACTTAAAACAGATGAATGAACTGGGCATGTCAAAACGTTTGCATCATCCACTACTGCACCCAACCTGAAGCGGTTGCTTACGATGAGATCGTGATCTTGGTCCCCGTCTCATGCTCAATTTTCTTCAAATTTCTGCCTTCTTTGCCAATCAGTCTTCCAACCAAGCCATTGTGGGCCAAGATTTTCAGAGGGATCTCTTCAGCTCTAAAAGAGACCAGCGACTATTTAACACAAGAGCCACTTACTTCTCTGCTGAGCCCTGATGAGCGGAACCCATTCTGTCCAGGTGCCCAGTGGCCCCGGGACCCGTGGACAGGCCAGGTCTACACCGTGCCCCATTCACGCATTCTGATTACAATAAACTAAAACTATGACAATAATACTTCCTCAGTATGATGGGTTTAAAGTGGGTTCACACGGCAGACCTGGCCAGAGCTCTATATTCTTAAGTAGAACTATCCTATTACCCAACAATCCTACTTCTAGATGCAAAAGGCCTGAAAACAAGTTCTTAAAAGAACGATTCACAAAACCCATGTTCATGGCAGCAAACAGCTGAAAATATCCAGCAGTAAATACAGAGATGACCAAATGCAGCATGTACACATATGCATGATGATTGTGTTTAGAATTTAGAAAAAGAAAGCCTGGTGGTGTGCTCTCATAGGAATGAGCCTGGAGGACAGCACGTCCAGTGAAATAAACCGGCTACGAAAAGACAAACACTGTGTTGTCCCTTTTCTCTAAGGTATCTTGAGCAGTCAGATTTGTAGACAGGAAACAGAACAGTTGTTTGCCAGTGGTGAAGAAAGGGAGAGAGGGACAGTTAATGGGTACAGAACTTCAGATGAAAATCTCTGGACAACTATTCCATAAAAAGGTGGATGAAATAGTTAAACACTGCTGAACTGAACACTTAAAAATGGTTAAGTTCAATTTTAGGTAAGGTGTGCTCTACCACAATTCTTAAAAAGAGTTTCTAAAAGGTGCAAGGAAGGATGACCTCTTTATGAAGTTGGGAGGATTTTTCTGTGGAGACACAGGTCTGAAATCTTGCCAGCACCATGGTGAGGAAAGCTACATGGCAAAACATGCCAGTCTGAGCCCATGATACAAATGGCCTTGGATGGTATCACGCTAGCTGTAAGCCTTTTTTTTTAATGTGACATTCATTCATTCTCACTTTGCAATGCAGGTTAGCCTGGAACTCAAAATGATCCTCCTGCCTCAGCCTCTGAGTGCTGGGATTGCAGGCATGCAGTAGCAGGACTTTTGTTTTTTGGTCTTTCTGAGACAGGGTCTCGCTATGCATTTCAGACTGACATTGAGCTCACCTTGTAGCCTAAGCTGATCTCCAACTTGGACTGATCCTCCTGCCTCGGCCTCCCAAGTGCTGGGATTACAGGTGTGAAAAGTCATTTCTTTTTACTCACACTACTTGTGTTTTCTGTTACTGGAGACGAAGAGCAGCTAGCAGATACACTGCTATTGTCTCAAAATAAACAGGATGCCTGAGGAAGCTCAACTAGGTTGTAACTTGCAGAGGGTAGGCACTTTTGCCAGCTTGGTTCACTGAGTTCTGTGCACGCAGAACAGTTTCAGGACGCAGTAGCTGCTCAACAGATACTTGGTGAATGAACGAATGAAGGGAACTCTGGCTCTCTGCCACATGTGTAACCTTCTACCTCTGCTCACCCTCTTTGGGGCTGTCACCTACACAAGACCTCTAAACCCTCTCAAGTCCTTTCCTGTCCCCTCAAAACTTTGACTGGGGCCTCTCATTGAAAAGAGCAACATTTCCTGGATGCATCTGATGTCTTACCAGTATAAGCAATGTGCGTACCTCCCACTGGAATGCGAGTGCCATCAAGGCATGGCCTTTGGCGCATTTTTAACAACAGCAAGCAAAGTGCTCAGCATGATGCAGGCACTCAGAAAAGTTGACAGGAAGACATTCAGACTATCATGGCCCTACACAAAACATTTAAAGTCCAATTTGCAAATCAGCCTTTTTGACTGCTTAGAATTTTGTAAGTTACTTGTACCTAGGCCAAAGGACCAAGGCAAGTGTTATCCTAAACGCACCCCACAATTCGGAAAAGAGAGGGATTCCCAAGTTTAAACAATGACATTTGTCGGCATTTCAGAAGCCCCCAAGACAGCAACCAGTGCATGATAGGTGATTAGAAGCTCTTTCAGTAGGGTCTGTTGTGTTCTGCTTTCATCTTCTTAGTTTGGGGACAATCACACTTAACACTGCCAAATTCATTTAATATTTAAGTCAGTGTCACTGCGTCTCTATAAAATTACTGTCCACAGATCTGCCAAGCCATCTTTTTAAAAACTATACTATTTGTTTTATTCCCATTCATTTACAATACAAAAATCACCTCTCAGTAAGAACTTGTATTTGCCATTCAAACCAACACAAAGCTCCATTATATACTGTGAACTCTTAAGAAGTGTTTCACAAAGAAAAGGCAGCAGGAGAAAAAAGAAAAAAGAGGAAGAAGAGTAAAATATCTACTTAGAAACCACCTTTGACTGCCTGAGGAAAGTCTAAGAGACCATAAGTTAGTTGGGAAGCATAAGATAAACATCATTTTCCAGACCAGGAAGGGATGGCTTTCGGGGATGCACATTCTCTACTTACTGTCCATTAAGGTAGACACTAGTTATATATGTGGCTCTTGAAATTGAAATTCATCAAAATAACCAGTTTCTCCACCGTACCAGCCACATTTCTGGTACTCAACAGCAGAATGTGACTGGCAATGCCACTGTGCGGGGTACACACAGAAGGCTTTCACTCCTGCAGTTTCTATTGGATGGCACATGTGCATGCATCCTGCCAGCGGGTTATGGAAACATGAGTGAAGACAACCATACTGTAAATGGGTCCTGCTTGGGAACTGATTTCGTAAGTATAATGTACCCCTCTTCTTTCCTGAGTAACAGATTTAGGAGTTTTTGTTTTGCTTTTGTGACATATTTTTTTAATAGAATTTTTTATTTTATTCTATTTTTTTTTTCTTGTTTCAGAACTTTTGTGTATTTATTTACTTTTATGGCCGGCTCAGCCTGCCCTGAGGGCAGGGCTGGTGCAGCATGTGGTGCCGAGGATTGAACCGTGGTCCCTGCAGCTGCCTAAGCTTTCCTAAAAGCAGGCACTTTAGACCACTGAGCCATCCTGCCAGGCCAGTTTTGCTTTTTTGAAATAGCACCTCACTATGCAGCCCAGGTGTCCTTGAGCTCACTATGCAGCCTAGGCTGGTTTCGAACTCAAAACAATCCTCCTGCCTCAGCCTTCTGGGTGCTAGGATTACCAGCGTGCGCCACCGTGCTTGGCTCTTCTTAAAAGTTTTAACATAGCTCTCACTCTTCCTCTGTGGGTGATCTGAGCACTGCATAGACTGTATGCAGTCTTTATGTACATAAAGACTTACAGTTTGGTCTCATCGGCCTCTTTCTGCATGATTTCAAGGATCATGCGGCAGGCTTCAGACGTCCCCTCTGGGGTGGCATGGATGGTGACAGGCTTCTCTGCGGCCCCAGAGTTCTCTTTTCTGTGGATGTCTACCCTGGAGGAAAGAATCAGGAGGCACAAGCATGTCATCAGATGGAGCGGACCCTAGTCCCACTCTGATTCACACAGCTCCCATACAACAAGGACTTAGGCAAGGCAGGAAAATGCCATCAGCCCACGTGAGGCTGACGCCATCCCCAAGGAGCTGGCAAGCCGTGCCAAGCCGTGAGCCTGGGCAGCTTCTCTTCAACAAGCACCGTTCTTATAGCAGCGCCGTGTGGCGAAGGCTGCACGCCAGCCTAAGGCAGCCAGTATGAGAAATGAAGTATTTCGTGCAATCTTTCTGACGGCCAGAAGTGAGCAGTAAAGTGGGAAGGGGGATGCCACACCCTGGCACAGCACCAGCTCTGAACCGACTGCAGCTTGTGAGAGCCATATGCTAGGCCACACCCGAGCAGGCTCTATAGGCTCAAGTGGGGCAGAGCACAGAGGCCAGCCTGGTCTCTTCCTAAGGTTTTGGTTTCCTGTTCGTTAGGAGCCTGCCTTCTTGAGGATCTTAACACGAATGGCTCAAAAGCATGACTATGGTCAGACACGAAGCTGTGACCCTCCTTGTTTTTGTTAATGTCTAAAATCACATAATAAGCTGGGCATGGTGGTGCACGCCTATAATCCCAGCACTTGGGAGGCTGAGGCAGGAGGATTGTGCAAGTTCATGACCAGCCTGGGCTACAAACATGAGCTCAAGGCCAGTCTTAACTACATAGAGAAACTCTGTCTCAAAAACACAAAAACAAACAAACAAACAAACAAATCACATAATAGAGCCAGGCATGGTGGCACACTCCTGTACCCTGGCACTGGGGAGGCTGGGGCAGGAGGATCACTGTGAGTCCAAGGCCAGCCTAAGCTGCATAGTAAGACCCTGTCTCAAAGACAAAACAAAAAAACCACCACCAACAACAAAAAAAACCTCCCCACCAACAAAGCATATAATTGGTCATAGCCCTTTTTACTCTGTTAGAAAGCCCAGAGCCAGTTCTTCAGCCTACTTCTTAAAATGGGTACATACTTTGAGAATTAATCTCAGGCTGGGGAGATAGCTCAGCGGCTTAAGCACCTGCCTTGCATGCGCAAGGTCCTGAGCTCAATCCCCAGTACAAAAAAAAAAAAAAAAAAGAAGAATCTCACATTGATTAAACTTGTTCCATTTTTAATTCACCTTAAGCAACCTTTGGAAAAAGAGATACAAATAAAACTAGCTTTTCCTGTGAAATGCACTTGGTAAGAGTCGAATTTTTAAAATAAAAGGAAAAAAAGTCACTTTACTATGTCACTATTTCTCTCCTAAGATTGCACACTCAGAACCCTACTGACAGTAGCAGACAGAGGAAATAGGGTCACTTGGCAGAAGACAGCATTTCCCTTTAGGTGGCAAGGTGCTCAGTGGGTGGCCTGGCACAGGCGCGGGGCTGCTCCTGCTGGTGACCCGCTCTGCAGCCGAGACACTCGTGCGGCCACGCCTTCAGTCCACCTCACTGTATTCACCCTCGAGATAATCCTGGAGAAGCCCAGTAGTCTTTTTACAGAAGAAGCAACTGACGCACAAAAAGGTGAACTCTTGCCCAAGATCGCACAGCCAGGAGGTAGTAAACCTGAACGTGACGCACTGCTTTCAAGGCCTGTACCGTGGCTTTGTGCACACACTAAAGCCACCTGCCCCCCAAGTCATTTCATCCATGGGCTCCTTCTACCAGTCAAGCACTGGGGACGCAGAGGTAACTGGCCCTAACCAGCCTGCTTTCAGGCCTGCTCCAGGTGGCAGTGACTCCCCACTTCTAGGTGAGGGACCTAGGTGGTCTCAAAGAGCGCTCACCCCAAAGGCTGAGCTTCAGGGCAGAAGGCTAAGCCGAGCAGCTTCTAGGATTCCCCTGAGCCCCAGGCCTTGGCTGCTCTAGGACTAGACACTTGTACAGTGAGTTAGCACACGGGAATCAGCCTTGGCCCTGAGGTCACCTGTGCCCTCCACAGAGGCCCTTAGCTTTCCAGAGTGCTTCTGTTACGCTATTAGCATACAAGCTCATCACCTGTGGCCCCCAGCTGACTGTTAGTCTGTTAGTAGTCCTGCTGGAAGCCACTGTCCCATTCAGCACAGCCCCCATAGTGACCTGAGGGTACCTGAGCCCACCAGCACAGGGGACCCCTCAGAAAAAGCAAAGGAAGCCCCGGAGGCACGTACCGGGACTGGGTCTGCTTAGTGATGTTCTTTATGGTCAAGCCCTCCTTTCCGATGATGGCACCAACAAACTGGGTGGGGACCAGGATCCGCAGCGGGAAATCAATCTGTCTGGCCTGAGAAGAGCCCCCAGGGCCGTGGCCTTGCTCCCGGGAAGAATGGTCCCCACGCTGGGCTCCCTGAGGGGACGAAGGGGAGCTCACCTCTTCATCTGGGATGTAGGAAATCTTGAAGGAGTAGTTCTCAAACTGATGCCCACTTAGCTTCTCCATGGCTCTGAAACGAGCAGGGTGGGAGAGCTCAGTCAGAGCAGAGCACGGCACAAGGCTCTGAGGACAGGCTCGACCACACGGTTCGCCGGGTGTCTATGCAGCCGCACTGCCAGGTACCAAGGATCAGCACCAAGTGGGACAGACGCCATCTTTGCTCCTCAGCTTGCAGCTGGCAGTTACACAATGGCCACAATGCGTGGGCTTGGTCGTGTTTCAACAAGAACTTCGCATTTGCTTTGTAAAAAAATATCTAAAGCTGTTGCTCCCTTGTCCACAATTCTACACACTATAAAGTTATGATTCATTTTTCTAATTTTAATTCATGTCTATTATTCAAAACAGACAAGCACAAATTTAAAGATCCAAACCATCCTAGATCTTTTCCACCTTTTCTGAATATAAACATGGACTAATGTAGTATATAGTACATTTTTATTTATTATCATTATTATTTTTTCTTCCAGTACCAGAGATTGAACACTGAGCCCTGTGCTTGCCAGGCAAGTGCTCATCCTACTGAGCTATCTTCCTGGCCCCGCTATAGTATATATTTTTCATTTTGTTTATTTTATGTTATGGCCAGCTCAGCGTGCCCTGAGGGTGGGACTGGCACAGCATGCGGTGCCAGGGATCAAACCGGGGTCCCTGCACTTGCCTAAGCAGGTACTTTAGACCGCTGAGCTATCTCCCTGGCCCCACTATAGTATATTTTTAACTTTTAAAAAAGTTACTACTCTATCTTGCCACCGGGTGATCTATCTTCGATGTGATTTCCAGGGGTTGCACACATTGTCTTGGTTTCGCATCCCAACAAGTTTTGCAACTGATCTCCTACCGTCACACGTGTGTTGTGCCCAGTCCTTTCCAGTTACACAGAGCGTCTCTGTGGGCAACCCTGCAACTGCAACCCCACAGGCAGGACAGATTCTTAGTAGGACTACTGAGTCAGAGAATACCGAGTTCTGTCATTACTCATAGGTGTTACCCAGCAATGTTCTGCAGGATTTCAACATTTATTTTCCATAGGCATTTTAAGGAACCATTTATGTCCCCAGTTCTCCAAAGCAGAGAGCACGGTAATTTAAAAACCGTTACCACCACAGAAGGGTACAACTGATAACCCAAGCAACAGAACAGCATGGGCAGAAGTCTATCAGAGGGGCAGCAGGACACGGCCTGCAGAGAGTTGGTGTATACATGCGCAGGCCAAAGTTAAGACAACCAACAACTATTTCTTTCTTCTCAATGAAAAATTAACTTTCTGAAACATGTTAGCATTGGATTGAGGTAAATGTATCTTTATGTGTGCTGAAAACCTGCACAAGAAGGACAACTATAGCTCTGGGAAGAACATACAACCAGGGTTAAGACACACCCACGGCGTGACCACTTGTGGCTGTGGGTTCGTTAAGGACAACCTGACAGGCACTTCAAGAACCTCCCACAGAAAAGAGTCCCATAGCTGTCAACAGCAAAGCTGAAAATCAGGCACCAGTGAAACAGGTTAGTAATGCACCTGGACTGGGAAGAGGATGGGGACCGACGGCAAGACGGCTCTGTCCTACTCCAAGACAGTTCACCCTACTGCTGCCACTGAGGTGGGCCCTTATCTCAGTGTTGCACATAGGAAAAATAATATTTCAGGGCCCAGCAGGAAGGCTTAGTGATCTAAAGCACCTGCAGGCGGCTGCAGGGACCGCGGTTCAATCCCCAGCACCACATGCTGTGCCAGCCCTCCCCTAAGGGAAGGCTGAGCCGGCCATAAAAATAAATAAACAAACAAAAGTTCTGAAACAAGAAAAAAATAAAAAATAAATAAAATTAAAAAAAATAATATTTCAGCCTCTACCCAACAAGTATGGACAGAAAAGGGCTTGTGCACCTCCCCATGGTACACAGAGGAACCTCCAGGTCAAAAGATCTGCAAGTAGTCGCCAAAGCGGAGTCTAGAAGACGAGGAGTCAGGGAGCTGGTGGTGTTAAGACATGGCCTCTACCTTGGTCTGGAGGCTGCCAAAGCTCAACGTTCTTCACTAAGAATCTCTTTTGACCAGCAAACACTCTGGCATAGGAGCACTGATGCCCCACTGATGTGTGAAGGATGTAGCAATGTGCCAGATCTATAAGTACCTGAAACACTTCGGGCGCTACGCAGCTCCTTGGATATGCTCACAGGGGTCATGGTCCACCTCTGTGGGTCTTTCCAGAAGGAGCTTGTAAACACAGGACCCTGTGGGACATCTAAACAAAGCCAAAGTAAACTTGAAAGGAAATGAGCTCAAGCCCACTTACATCTTGGCCTCTTCTCTTGTTGTGTATGTGACATTGACAACGGCAGCTTCTGTGTCCGTGTTGACTAGGAAACAAGCAAGAGCTGTATTAAAGAAAGCTGTTAGCCTGTGGCTCAGTGCAGACACAATGACATCAGAGACACGCACAAAATACCTCGCCACCAAGTTCTGTAGGTAACTGAGCTTCCACACCTATTCTTGCCATTCACAGTAACTTGTGATCAACTGTATATACCACATTTGTAACCAACCACACATGTAACAGTGATTTTTTTTATTGTTTTATGAAGACTCCTGCATGAATATATATGTCTACTTTTTCAGTCATTTCATTTTTAATTCTACATAGAGCTGTGGTGAACAAATGGGCCATAACTGGCCTAACCATCTCTGCAGTGGCACATCTGTTGTTCCAGTACTTGCTATTCTATTATTGTTAAAAATCACCTGTTACAAAACCTAATTTGATGTTGTAGTCTTCTGAATTACTTTTTTCAATTAAAATCATGAAAGAAAAAGTGAATAAAAGATGATTTTTAATGCATGTCTCGAGGCTGCTTTATGTAGATGTTTGAATAAATCTGTACCTCTGTATCGGAGGGCTGGGGACTGAACCCAAAGCCTTTCCATAGAGCTCTTAATATTGAAGCAGGGTCTCACTAAGACACTAACGTGTCCAGGTTGGGCTTGGACTTGATATCCTCTTATTTCAAACTCACAGAGGGCTGGGATTGCAGGTGTGTGCTACCTTGCTTGATTTGGAGCAATTTATTTTTAATTTTCTATTTTTTTTTTTTAATGTGTTGGGTACAGGGTCTCACTACACAGCTTGGACTCATAATGATCCTCCTGTTTTCAGCCTCCCACATGCTGGGATTACAGGCATGTGCCACCACCCTGTTCTTGGGTGCCAGCTCAGCGTGCCTGGGGATGGGGTGGGGTTGTGTACAAGTGGTCCCGGGGCTGGAGCCCTACTCCCTGTGCTTGCCTAAGCAGGTGCTTAGGTTGCTCAGCTATCTCACCGGCCCTGGCTTGGAGCAATTTATTGTACTACTACTAAGGCATGGATTTAAATTTCATGATTTTCTCTATTTGAAACTAAATGGATCCATAACTGTATCTGTTAATCTGAGCAACAGAATTGATGATAAAAATAATACGGACATTGTTAATTAGATATTCCTGTCTTGAAAATCTATGATATATGTATTATGTTATTCTGTTTCTGTCTACTTATTTTTGCTTTTAAAAGTAAAATTAAAGAAAAAAGACAATAGAATTCTTGAAAGCAAGCACTAATATTTGTCCAATCTTGTATAACCGTATCTGTTAATCTGAGCAACAAATCTGATGAAAAATAGATAAGATTAAGAACCATCGTTAATTAGCTGTTTTTTTGAAAAATCTATATATAAAGTATGTACTCCTATATGTTGTCCTACTTCTATATGTTTCTACTCTTTGTTTTTGCTCACTTTTACTCTTCAGAATAAAAGAAACAAAAATAAAATATAAGAAAATGCTCCAATTTTACACACTGAAATTGTTAACTGACATAGTGGTTTATATTTATAGCATATATTATATCTTGATAAACGCGTGCATCGTGGAACGACTGGAGCTACTCCTACGCATTGCCCCAGATATTACTTTTTGCAGTGAGAGCACCCAGCAGTCCTCAGGTACGAGCTACGCTTGCAGTCGACTCAAGGAACTTTCTCAGACTTACTCCTTCTGTCCAGCAAGTTTTATATCCCCTAAAGCACACCTCCCAACCCCTCCACCCCCAGTCTTTGGTAATCATCATTTTACAAAAGTGGGTTATGTCGTCATTCGCTGGGAAGGTCGAATGATTGGCATTTTTATTTCCTTTTGATTGAACTACCTGTTTATAAGGTAAATGTGATGAGCCACACGCATAAAACGGACAATTCCAAGTAACATAACTAAAAGAAAAATAAGTGAACTTTAAAATTAGCCAATAATGGGTCACTCTTGTGAGCTGGTCTGTTTTGGTTGATAGCTTTTTTCCTACAATTAGAAATTTAAAAACTAGCCACCCGGTGTGAGCTGCCTGGGAGGCCTAATGAGGAAGATGCTAAGTTTAAGGCCAGCCTGGGGAACTTAATAGACTTAAAAGACCTGGGATTAGCTGAGAGTTCTCTGAGTTCAATCTTCAGCTCCTCAAAGCAAATGAATAAATACATGAATCACTCTGCAGATAATTTTCTCTCTTCAAATCAGTAAATTCAAACTAAAAATATTTGTTCCCCAAGTAGACATGACTACATCAGGTCTTCCCTTCAAACAAGCTGTTGGGCCCGTGGTCAGTGGCAGGGAACTTGTCTAGAGCACTCAGTGGCTTAGGTGTAATCCCCAGCACTGCGAGAAGACAAAACAAGCTATAGGGAGAGTTGGAGTAAACAACATTAAGTTAAAGATCAGCCAAGAAAAAAAATTTTCAGGGGGTGTGAGAACTGGGATTCGAACTCTGGACCTCGTGCTTGCCAGGCAGGCATTGTGCCACTGAGCTGTATCCCTGGCCCAACTCAAGGAAATTATAAGAAAAGGTGCTTTCAAATAATCTGGACACCTTAAAATACGGATTCTTAACCTTGGATCAAGGCTTGTGTTTAAGGATTCTATAAACCCTTCTCCCTCCCGCACATTTGAACTGGGAGAAATGCAAATATGCTTTGATTATTATATAGTACATGTTATTTATATGTTATGTATTACTTATAATTAATGTTTATAATTTCCTCATGTTTCTCAAAGGGATCTGGGATGCTGAAAAAGTTAAAGACCCTCAGGATGATTATACTGCTTGTCCAGTAATATCGAGAAGCTTCAGCCTCTAAGGGGATTCTGAGTTCAATCCCCTGTACCACAAAAATACGGAAAATGAATCCTTTGCTATCTAAGGGGATGACAGAGGACACAGTCCTCAGGAGTAACACTGCCTGGAGACCTACAAGTCACACATGCTGAGTACAGTAGTATGAGACAAGCCCAAGTGACAGCCTGAAAAGAAACAAGAAACAGAGCCCAGGGAGGGCTGCTGTCTGTTGTAGGTCCTGGAAAGCTGGGATTTATGGCTGCAGATAGCAGCTTCTCTTGCTGGTGCCCTGTTTATTGACCTCTTGCTTGGGATATTAGGGGTTGTCTCCTCCCCTGCTTGTTTTTTGTCAGCATCTGTGTGGACCTAGTGTTAGGTAAATGGTAGGAGACATAGTGATTTGTAATCTGTATTCACCAGAGTGGTTTCCCACATTCCTTAGCCCGACTGTCACCCTCAATAAAGGCGAGCTGCTTCTGGAGCTCTGGGCACTTGGAGAGAGACATATCTCAGTGAATCCTCTGAAGCATATTGTCCTTTCTTTCAGCACTGACTCACAACATACAACACGGAGCCCAGCCCAGCCCCCAGTCAGAGCTTTCCTTCTGCTAATTCACATGTAGCCAGCAAAGTCCTCAGGGTGCAGAATGGGATGTGTGTCCCCAGCTGTCCTTGCTCAGCAAAGAATCACAAGTGCTACAGGCACTGCCTAGCGTGCTCTGAGGTTCTCAGAGGTCTCAGAGGCCCCAGAGGCCAAGCCGAGCCTCCCCAGTGAAGCCAGCCACTCAGGCTCTGGGATGTTCTAGCTGTGTTCTCACCTCTCAGTCCTGATCGCCATTCCTCACAGACGCCTGTCCTGGGGAAGCCAGGCAGTTCTGAGACTCTGGAATAAGCTGAGCTCTGCTCAACTAGCCTACCCCACTGGGTGTGAAAACCGCAAGGTTTCCCGAAACCACCGACCATATTTCCCTGCTGCATCAGGAATCATTCACTAAAAACATGAAACAATAGCTTTCAACTTCTCTTCTGCACTGTGAGGTCACAGGAGGGCAGGCACAGGCATTCTGGAGGGTGAACTGCCCTCACTTGTACACCACTCTCCAGCGTTTACAATGTGGCCTTGGCTGGTGAGCTGGAGGTTCAGTCTGCCAGGCCGCCTTGCCTCCGATCCCTGCCTATCTTTTTCCACAGGGAGGGGAGTAAGCATTAATAAGATGCCTCTTTTCTGAGCTTCTGTACTTGACCTATGACACGGGCAGGCAGCAGCATGAAACTGAGTAATAATATTTTTTAAAGTGCATGGCATGAAAAACATCTAAATAATTACTGCTTTGAAACTATATTATACTAGTAGACAGAACAAATTGTATGAGAAAATGGGCCTTTCATTTTTTTCCTTTGTGAACCTTTACAGTCAGTCTCTTGAGATTACGCAGGACTCCACTGTGTCTGCAAGTCCTTTCTACAGGTTCTCTTTGGGTGATACTATTCAGTGGGGCATAGGAAGGGAAGGGATGATTTGCCCCATTTTACACATGTGGAAAATGAATCAGGGAGGGTGAACGATTTTTCTGGGGACTCCAATTACCAAATTTTCATTCTGCTTTCTAGGCAAAGTAAAAACAACCTCTGTTGGCAGGCGTGGTGGCGCACGCCTGTAATCCCAGCACTTGGGAGGCTGAGGCAGGAGGAGCGGGTGTGAGTTCAAGACCAGCCTGGGCTACAAAAGTGAGCTCAAAGCCAGCCTGAACTGCATAGTGAGACCTCTGTCATTGTGCTGGTGTGTGTCTAGATGCCCCCCCCCCCCCGATGTCTCATGAAGTCTCAGATGGTGCTGTTTTGGAGTGGCCAAGTCTACAGGGTGCATGACTGATTCACAGTACACTGCTGGGGTAAAGGGAGCTGGGATAAGAGTGGGCAACCACTGGATCCATCCACTGACTGGGCCGGCACCAAGCTAATATTGGTGGACTGGATGAAAGAGGCTTGTCTCTGTCTCTTGCTTTCGCTGTCCTTGGTCACCATGAATGGTTGCCCCCTGCCGTGTGTGACCATTCTGCCATGGAGTCAGGCTATTACAGACAGACCTCTACCAAATTTGAATTAAGTGAATCTTTCACCTTTAATTTCAGGTGTCCAGTATTTTGTCTCAGCAGTGAGAGAAGAGTGATTCAGACAATTGGGCTACTACCTTTCACATCAGATACCTACTTCAGCAGATCTACTCTTCTGGTAGTGCCCCTACATTTTAAAAATGCTGTTTCCTGCTTTGGGAGTTAATAATGAGAGAAACCCAAAGAACAGTTAAGTATTTTCTGGGCATCTGTAGCGCTGTTCCACAGAACAGTTTTCAGATGTGAGAGCACACAAAAATGCTCTAGAGTGCTGGCTTCGTGAGCTCTCCCCACAGTCTCAGGGGGGTCTATGGTGACTCCTGGGAATCTGCTTTGCCCCAAGCACTTGGAGAAACTCCCTGTATAGGGTCCTATTCCTGGTAAACTCTCAATCCAAGACATCAGGGATCTGTGTTTCTCAGTCAGGAAAAGGCAGACAGCAACAGTGTGACACCCCCCCCACCCCCCGGCTGCGGAGTGACGCGAGCTCTCCCCAGCCTGACAGTGCTTGTCCAGTATTTCTGCTGTTGTTCCCTGAACACTAAGCTATAGGGACACACACAGATATAGATATAGATGTCTCGCACACAGGAATATAGGCATGCACTCTAGAAGTGTACTGCAAAGAAATATGAAATCCACCATTATTTTTTCTTAGCCAGACCATTAAGAATAATTCCGTGAGCCAACTTCCTCACTTATTACCTTGCTCCACGTTTTCCACTGTTCCATACTGTGCCAAAAGTCCATCCAATACCTGTAAGAGGAAGCTTCAGTGTCAGAAGGAGAAGAAAAGATCCTAGTCATAAAAAATGAACCTGTGCTATCCCCCAGCAAATCAATTAAAACAAAACCAGGACAAGTATAGGAAGAATTTAATGAAAATGATAGTTCAGGGCTGGGGAGATAGCTTGGCAAGCACAAAATCCCAAGATTGGTTCCTGGTAACGTGCGCCAGTGCCGGCACCGCCTCTGCCCCGGAACCAGGCATGGTGGCATACGCCTGTAATCCCAGTGCTGGGGAAGCTGAGGAGATCGCTATGGAGGATCGCTATGAATCTGAGCTGTGAATCGAGACCCTGATTCTAGAAATAAAATTATAAAAAACGATACTCCATGTCTTCTGTGACAGAACTGAACATGTATGCAGGACTTCCGTTTACTTAACGGTCCCTATGTCATCTGTTCAGTAAGAAAACATCATTGGAACTCACCAACTGCTCTTGAAAATAGAAGCAGAACAATAGCATAAGGCTCACTTCTCCTTGCTGGTGATTCTTTCTGCACTTTCCTCCAAGGATTTCCTTATTTTACAAAGTAATGGGCTATATACATTTCAAACTTTCCAGAACAACAACAACAAAAAAAAAAAATTGGTACAGTAACAAAAATATTAAGAAACAACATTCTTTTTAGGATATTTCATTTCTTTTGGGTTGGGCAATAAAAGCACAGGACAGTTTGTTTTTCATGTAATAAGGCCACTCCCTGCACTCAATCTTATTTTATATGTTAAGATAGTACTCTTAGAAGTCGTTTTACAGCTTTGAAAATGTATCTTAACTGTTACTATGAGCAACCAGCTCAAAACAAAAAAAGCTGCTCAAAGTAACAAAGCACTTTATCTGTTGGTTTTCCATTGATTCTTTTTCTGAGTCATAATTTGAAAAGATTAAAAAATGTTTTACCAAACCAAATCATGAGGTTAAAAATCACAGGCCAGGTATACACTGTTTCCCAGTCTACTTGTCAGCACCTGCTGAGCTGGTACTGGAGAAGCCCGTGTGACAGACCTAAGCTTATTCTGCATAATGACAAGGACAAGACAAACCGAAACTCCAGAGAGATCATTACGCCAGGGCCCTGGAAAAGCAAGAGCCAGGGCCCAAAGGCTCTGCAGAGAGCTCTAAGGGTCCCTACCTCCTAGACATTAAAGGGAACTAAGTAGCAGTAAGGGAGACTTCTTACGGTCCTGGTGACCCCGCAGAAGTGCTTTGGGCTTACCTCCCACTGTAGGTGTGGAGGGATGTTTCGAATCTGAATTTTCCTGCTCCTGTGAAGATAAAAATCAGACTCTGTCACACTTTCTCCAGGACATCAATTTCAGCAAATAACGAGAGCGGGCTTCTGACTCTAACCGAGTCCACCTTCTCGCTCCAGACATTCCTCATTAATGACTGAGTTCTAGTCCTGTGAAGAGGTCATTAAAGGAACTTCTCATTAAGTGAGAACTGTACGAAGTATGCACGTTGCAACATTCAGAACAAAGAACTGGTCAAAGAAAACTCCCACCTCATGACATTGCTCTCATTTGCAGCTCCTACAGGCAGCACTGCGATATGTAACAGAACACAACACTCTAGTGCTGTACTATGCAGTACACTCAGCAAAAATCACAGTACTGAATCAATACAGTGTACTGTATCAAAACCAAGATGGGGTCTTCCATTGAGTGATTAAGCAAGTCAGTCGCCCAAGGAGGACTAGGCGTATTTATTTACCAAGACATCCACAGAAGATTTCTTTCCATCGTAAAGAATGAATCCCATGCTTCAAGTTTCCAGCTATGTGGCGTGGTTTCTAAGAAACCGTGGCAAGCTTAAAGAGACAACAATTTCAGTATAGATTTGCTTTTTTAGCTAGGATTTTTTTTTTTTTTTTTTTTTGAGACAGGGTCTTGATGTGCAGTTCAGACTGGCCTTGAGCTCACTTTGGTAGCCCAGGATGGTCTCAAACTCACATCAATCCTCCTGTCTCAGCCTCCCAAGCTTACAGGCATGAGCCACCACGCCCGGCAAGATTTGCCTTTTCAATTTCCTACCTAAGTAGTTATCCGTTAAATAACTGTGTAGCAGCGGCTCTCAACCTGTGGGTCGCAACCACAGCGGGGGTCGAACAACCAAAACACAGGGGTTGCCTAAAGCCATTCCGAATCATAACTGTAGCAAAATTACAGTTTTGAAGTAGCCACCAAAATTATTTTTTGGTTTGGGGTCACAACATGAGAAACTGTATTGTTGGGTCACGGCATTAGAAAAGTTGAGAACCACTGCTGCATAGGTTGTTTGTAGAATTATCCTCTCCAAATACATAGCCTGCAAATGGAGCCACCCCGAAAGGTGGCAGGTTCTAGCGTGACAGAGGAAATCACATGCTGGGGATTAACATCAGATTTTATGTGCCTCTTGTCCACGGATATAAAACTTTACTTAACTATTAGCTGTATTTCTGAATAGGTAATAGAGTTGCAATTTCAAATGTAAAATACTATAAAAAGACCATGAGGGCTTGCTTCCTCCCTTCTACCAGAAATACTTTTATTCCTTCCATGTGTATCCTTCAAGTTGGCTGGGCATTTTTGCTTTTTGGTACATGGGACTGAACCTAGAGCCTCCCCACAGAGCTAAATACCAAACCTGGTAAGTCACTAAATTGCCCAGGCTGGGTTCAAACTTGGCTGTTTTCCTGCTTCAGCCTCCTGGAGTGCTAGGATTCTAAATGTATGCCAGCATGCCCCACTATCTTAAGTTTCCTTTATGCAAATATAAATAGAAATCCCCCTTTCTTACAGAAACCTCTGCATGTTTTACACACTCCCCCATCCTGCTGGGCCCTACCTAACAGCAATGCTCTGGAGGTCCTTCTCTCCTGGCATCCCGTTTTCTCATCCTGTTGCACGACCCATGGACGTCTCTGCATCCAGTTAGCCCTCACCCTATCAATGGACATTTGAGCCTTGTCTTTCTACCCTGAGGCTTTCACCAGGACATCCTGCTGCTCCACAGCCTCGACTGGTTTCGATGCTTTTGTATACAGACATTACAAAGAGATAAAAACTAACTAAAATGTAAAACTAAGCTTCATTCTATCTTTTGTTAACATGGTAGGTCGTGGAGCGAAGCCACATCAGTGGGTAGAGAGGTCAGGCAGGAGCTCCATTGAACAGCAGGACCCTGAGATTCCAGGGGTGCTCGCAAGGTTCTCCAAAAACAGCCCAGCGACCTGCTGTGCACCTCCAGCCCCCTGTGTTTCCTGCTGGGCTCACGGCCCCCACCAGTGGCTGTACACAGCCATGCTTTCCCCCATGGCTTCAGCCTGGGCAACCAACAACGCCAGAGAGCAGCGCCGCAGCATAAGCAGAGAGAGAAGAAGCAACAGAGGTAGAGACGAGGAATCAGGAAGCAGTGAAGTCAACCAAAACCTCTGTTCTTCTCAGAGCTTTTCTGTGTGTAGAACCGGGCACTGATCTCCAGATGTTTGTGGGGTTTTTTTTGTTTTGTTTTGTTTTGTTTTTTAATATTGAGGGCCTTCCAAAGCTCCCCAGCTGGGCTCTAACTTGTGATCCTCCCACCTCAGCCTCTCAGAGTGCTGGAATCGAAAGGGGCCTACAGCCGGCCTACTATACCCAGCCTCAGATCGTTCTTATTGACTGCAGTGGGCAGGCATCCTTCCGGTGTTCACCCCCATATAATTCTGTTTTACTTTTAAAACTGCTTCACTAGGACTGCTTATGAATCACAGCACAGGCATGACCTTGGGGGCTTCATGCTGAGCTACACCCCCAGTCCTTTTTATTTCTTATTCTGAAACAGGATCTTGCTGACTCAGCCAGGCTGGGCTTGAGCTTGCAATCCTGTGTGTGCCCTGCCACATATGGCTGAGAACCTCTAGCCTTTTATCAGGGTGGAAAGAAAGAAAAGAACAAGCTCTATGCACTTACAGCTCTATGCCACGAAGGCTGGTTCCCGACCCGGCCTTCGGAAGGGGCTCACAACAGAAATGCTGACGGCGTTCCACATGGTGACTGCGTGGAAGCTTGTTAGTACAAAAGGCAGCAGAATTTGAAGAGACGAGAGAGTACTCCTAAAGCAATATATTTTGTTATTTCCAAATATAAAATCAACTCCAGTGGTAACCAAAGTACAAAACTCACAGTAAGAAACCCATGCACATGCACAACTCAACCTAGCTAGCTAGCTAGCTACTGTAGCATTATTTATAAAAGATAAGGATAGTAAACAACCTACCAGAACATAAGCAAAGCATAATGTAGCCATAATCACAATACTACACAGCTGTAAAAATGAAGCAGGCAACCAGACTGGGGAGGTAGCTCAGTAGAATAAGCACTTGCCTAGCAAGGGCAAAGGCCTGAGTTCAAATCCTGGTTCTGCCAAAAGAAAAACAAACCAAAACTTAAAAAAAAAAAAAAAAAGAAGCAGGCACACTGCACAGGAAGTGCTCCAACGTATATTGTTATCAGAAAATAACTTAAATATAAATAAGTGATCTTACTTTTAAAAAGTATAAACTCAAGCTAGGCTATTAAGTCTGCATATATGTAAATGCACAGAAAAAGTCATAAGCTGATCTGGCTGCTATAAGGGTACTTTTAACTACTGTCTTAGTTGCTTTAAAAAAAAAAACAAATGAACAGGAATATCTTATTTTACTTGTTTTAAAACTTCTAGAGTTGTTTAATGAATATAGAAGGTTTATTTTAAGTACCCTACAACCTGCTAAATATAAAGGAGTTATTGGCAGTAGTAGCAGCAAGAGCAGCAAATACCTCCCCTCTTCCATAATTAGGCATTCTTGCCGTCTTACTTCACAGAGTATGTATTTGGCAAACCCTTCTTGAAAGTGCACAAGCAGGGAAACTGCCCAGGGCAGATTACTGTGCACCTGGAGCTCCACGGTGCCCTCTCCCTGGAACATCTCACATAAGCACGCAACTCATTTGGAATCGAACAGATGAAGTTCTGGTGCTAAGCCAAACACTTAGAAAAACAAGGTCTTGGGAAATTTGTTCTCTTTCCCATCTTGCAAGAAGGCAGGTGAAGAAACTGAGAAGCCAGACACCGAAGAGAAGAAACCTGAAGCCAAGAAGGCTTCTGCTGGTGATACTGGTAAAAAAGGTAAGGTGAAGGCAAAGGAAAGTGCAAGAAGGGGCAGTCCCACTGCAGCCGAAATCCTGTCCTGGTCAGAGGACTGGTAGATACTCTCGAGCTGCTATGGATTCCAGAAAGGCTTTGTATAAGAGAAAATACACAGCTGCTAAATTGAAGGTAGAGAAGAAAAAGGAGAAAGTTCTTGCTACAGTCACAAAACTAGTTGGTGGGGACAAGAATGGAGGTACCTGGGTGGTTAAGCTTCAAAAAACACCTAGGTTTTATCCTACTGAAGATGTCCCCCGAAAGCTCTTCAGCCACAGCAAGAAACCCTCTAGTCAGAAAGTGAGGGAACTTTGAGCCACCATCACTCCCGGCACCATCTTGATCATCCTCACTGGGCATCACAGAGGCAAGAGAGTGGTCTTCCTGAAGCAGCTGGACAGTGGCTGCTACTTGTGACTGGGTCTCTTAGCCTTAATAGTGTTCCTCTATGAAGAACACACCAGATATCTGTCATTGCCACCTCTACAAAAATTGCTATCAGCAAAGTGAAAATCCGCAACACCTCACAGATGCTTACTTCAAGAAGAAGATGTGGAAACCCAGACACCAGGAGGGTGAGATCTTTGACACTGAGAAAGACAGAAACCAGGTTTCAGAGTGGCGCAAGGTGGATCAGAAAGCAGTAGACTCACAGATTTTAGCAAAAATCCAAGCTGTTCCTCAGTTCTGGGGCTACCTGCAATCTGTTTTTGCTCTGACAAATGGAATTTATCCTCATAAGTTAGTGTTCTAAATTTCTTCTTTTTTCTTTTTTTTTTTTTTTTTTTTTTTTTTAATAGTTGGCTCAGCCTGTCCTGGGGAAGGTGCTGGCACAGCATGTGGTGCCGGGGATTGAACCTCAGTTCCTGCGCTGCCTAAGCTTTCCTAAGCAGGTGCTTTAGACCACTGAACCATCTTGCCAGCCCCTAGATTTCTTACTAAGAACCTAGATAACTGACACATTGAAAGAAAGAAACAAAGAAAGAAAGAGAAAAACTCTTAAAAAGCATAACTGCTGCACCTCTAACCTTAGATTAGGACAGAAAGTAAGAAACAGAGCTGAGACTGCCTGGAGGCAGCAGAACCACACAGCAGGACCTGCTACCTGTCAGGGCTGGGAATGGGCGGGGTCTTGGAGACCTGCTGACTTGCCCCATCTTCTGGACAGCCAGTGTCCTCCTTGAAACCCCAGGAGGCCCTCCCCTAACCCTGGGCGGGACTTCAACACGTGCTTCAAGGCCCTGCACACCCCAACCCTTGCAGAACCTTCCAGAACTTCTCCAGGCAGGGCAGTGTCTTGTGGCTCTCTCCCAGCTCACCCTCACTATAACTGTGTATGTGGGGGTTTCCACTAGGAAGTGGTCCTTGCCTACTGGTCTACCCCTTGGCAGAGGTTTAAGGACATACTAGACGAACTTTCCATGAAACCCCAGGGGCTCAAGAAAGAACTCCTACAGCTGCCTGTGGCCCCACAGGATGAGACCCTCCCAGCTGGCCCAGGAAGGTGAGCTGTGCATTTCTCCTCTGCCAAGGAGGCCACAGGGCAGAGTGGGGGAGGAAGCAGTTCTGTCTCTTTCCCTTAGAGAAGGAACTTGCATCAGCCTGGCTCAGTCTCAAATGAGAAGCGTGGGTCTTAGAAATCCACCAAGTGTAACCTGCTTCAAGAAAGCCAAACTTCCACAGCGTGAGGAAAGTGATTGGTTGGAAGAAAATAATTCTGAGTCCCTCAATGAGAAAAAGTAACTCCACATTTCCTTTACCTTAAGAAAAAAAAAAAAAAAAAAAAAAAAAAAAAAAAATCACACTTCTAACATCCTACATCAATGGTATTTCTCATCCTCCCCACCCCACAGCAGGATGGCCACCTCCTGGAGGTCTTGGCCTCCCTCCCCTCCTATCCCTCCATGGCTGCAGAGACTTCCTGCCCTGTGGAATGGCTTCCTGTCTGCACGTCTGAAGCCCCCTTCCTGGCCCTGGAGTTTATCAGGAGGGAGCCCTCACCCCTACAGCCCATCCTACAGGGTAGGAAGGGCCAGTGCTACGGCTCAGTAGTGCACCTCTTGTCCAGCACTGGCAAAGCCCTGGTTTCCACCCCTAGTTCTGAAAATGGAAAAAGAAAAGAAAAGAAGAAAAGGAAGTGAAGAGCGATAGGAGCTCACTTAATTTTTGTTGTTCATTTTAATTGAAAGCAGACTAAGACCTGCGATCAGGTGGAGGGCGCTCTTTACTATAAAAAGCACTCGGTGTCTTTCCCATGGCTTTCAGGAATTCAGAGCTTCCTGCTCTCAGGCGAGGAGCTCTGTATCTGGGCTGGAAAGCCAAGCAGCTTAGCACACTACTTGGAAAGGGAGAACAGAGCCCGTGGCCTCTACCTGGGCTGGTTCTATGTGCTGGTTAGTCGGGGATTACAGTGTACATGTGCATACCATCAAACTTAAAAATTTAAAGAACCACAAAAAATACAGATTTAACCCCAACTCATCTAAGTAACTTAGCTGATGGTCTCCATGGCACTTAAACACAAATACCTCACAGTACCCTCCACTAATGTCACTGTGTTGGGCTGTAGAACCCAACGGAGGTAACAGGCTCCAACCAAGTGAGTTTCAGATAAATTAGGTGTCTACTGTTAGGATACAGAGTTTGCTGCTAAAATAACTAGGCGAATAAAATCATATATAGGGGCCGGTGAGATAGCTTAGTGGTCTAAAGCGCTTGCTTAGGCAAGCTTAGGCAACCTCAGGGACCGTGGTTCGATCCCCCGCACCACATACTGCGCCAGCCCACTCCAAGGGCAGGCTGAGCTGGCCATAACATAAATAAATAAAGTTTAAAAAAAATCATATGTAACTACTGAGGAGTCACCATGAAGCTGAAGAACTGTTTCATCTGCATCACCATCTCCTTTCCCAAATAAAGTAAAAGGAAAGCACCTGTCTGCTCTGGAGTTGGGCAGCGCTACGTTTTCCAAGTATATAGTTAGTAAGCATAGGTTTGATCAGACACCGTGGGAACTCGTAACTCAAGCACTCTCTCCCTCTGTCCCTCTCTCCCTCCGTCCCTTTCTCCCTCCTTCCCTCTCTCCCTCTGTCCCTCTCTTTGTGCATGCATGTGTTTAGTGGAGAACAAACAAACACGTGCTGGGGAGCCCAGCTCCTAGGAACCCCAGGACACACTGCAGACAGGGTCAGCAGTAAGGAGGCAAGGAGAGCTCAGCAAACTGACCTGGGAACACGCTGGGGCAGGGCCGGCCCAAGGAGGTCCCATCTACTTCCACAGCACCGCTGAGCTTCTCAAGCCACCTCAAAGTCACAGCACTGTGTGGAGTGCCATTTGTGAAAGAGACCAAGCGTGTACACTGCTGCCTGCAGCATCACTGGGCCCGAAACCAGACAATCCCAGCCCTGACATCCTGTAGAGCGCTGCTCAGATCCTGCAGTGTGCCACACACTCCTCTTTCTGAGGCCATTTGCTTAGTTATCCCTCATTCCTCCATTTTAAAGTTCTTCTTAGCCAGGCATGGTGGCTCACGCCTGTAATCCCAGCACTCGGGAGGCTGAGGCAGGAGGATTGGTGTGAGTTCGAGACCAGCCTGGGCTACAAAAGTGAGCTCAGGACCAGCCTCAACTGCATAGCGAGACCCTGTCTCAAAAAGACAAATAAATAAATAAAGAAAGAAAGAAAGAAAGAAAGAAAGAAAGAAAGAAAGAAAGAAAGAAAGTTCTTCTTAAAACTGTGGACATTCTATACAAAGGACATCCTCCTGTGCTATGCTTGGCTGGGTCCTAGGGCTCCTCAGGGAAACAACTAAATTACCAGTGATAGCCAAGTCCAATCTTCTCCTTGGCTGCTGACGTTCTCCCCTACCCTCACATGCACGTCCACATACTGTGGCTAGTAGCAGTTTCGTTGACCAGATCATAAAATAAGCCATTAAGTCAAACAAATACTGTGGTGACCCCTTGCAAATAGTCCCGAGCCAGTAGAACTGTCGTGAATCCAATCACTTCATCCGCTCCATAAACTTACATCCATAAAACCATATGCTCTCAGAAATCCCAACAACTCATGCTTCTTGTGCAAGCAGAACAGGAACTCACAGAAGTTCCCTCAAACAGAATAAAAATCTGTGAACAACATAAGGGACTATCTTAAGTCTGGGTAGCTTATAACAAAGTGTCACAGACTGTGTAACAACATATTCTGCAGGCTTGAACTGCTCGTGGTACATGCGTGACTCTCTCACTGGGTTTCGCCCCCCCACAGGCGCTGTCCCATGCTACTCAATGGGACAGTCATGCACACATTCACTCAGAGCCCCACCATGAGTGTGCTAACCAACAGAAACAGATTTCCCATAGTTATACAGACCGGGAAGACCAAGATCCAGGTTCCAGCATCTCCTGAGGGCCTTCTTGCTGCAGCAACTCATGGCAGAGCAGCAAGAGGAGGAGACGGACTTGGGGCGAGGGGCTAGCTCTTAGTATTATGACATCGGGAATTAGGATTTCGACCTATGAGTTGGTGGTGGTGGGGATATACTTTTGGACTACAGCAATGGTGAGTCTAAGACCTTTTAATTCATTTACCACCCTATTCCCTCTCACAGAGAGACCATGGCTCTTAGAGAGCTCCTCATACAAGATCAGACCTCTCTTTTGAGGGAGATGTCAGGGATGCCGTGTTTGCCGCTAAAGAAGTGAAGAGAGAAGGGAGAAAAGTCAAAGGGCTGATCACATGAGGACTGACTGGATGCTGCAAAGGCAGCTCAGAGGGCTTCTCCTGGGCCAAGGGGAGAAGGGGGCCAGCTCGCTTTGAGTGACCACTGAACTTCATGACAGGTTTGGTCTTCCACAAATCTTCGGGAAGTGACACAAACCCATTTCCCATGAAAACCAATCAGTATGTGTGTCCCAGACTGAAGCCATCATACGCTGTTCTAGTAAAACAGATCACCAGGTCTCTTATTTTGAAGAACAGAATAAAAAAAAAATAAATAAAACAAATGTGAGAAATGATATAAAATTTCACTAAACAAAACAACAGGAGTTCAGCAATGGTTGTTATATTGCATAATATAGTGTTGTCTTCAAAACATCACAGCACAGTGATATATGCACATCCGTATTTATAGCAGCATTTGTCATAGCTAAGTCTCAGAAACAACCTAAGTGCCCACCAACTGAGGAATGGAGAAGAGAGACGTTGGACTGAGGAGATAGCTCAGTGTTCTAAGTGCCCGCCTAGCAAGCGCAAGGACCCAAGTTCAATCTCTCGTACCACATGGAGCGGTGGCGCACATCTATAATCCCAGTTACTTAAGTGACTGAGGCAGGGTGATCACAACGTCAAGGTTCAAGGCTAACCTGGGAAGCTTGGCAAGACAGGATCTCAAAACAAATTATAGGGCTGAGGAGATAGCTCAGTGGAATAAGTGTTTGCCTGGCAAACGCAAGGTCCTGAGTTTGATCCCTATCAATAAATAAGTAAATAAATAGGACTGGGGAGATCACTCAGTGGCGTAAGTGCTTGTCTGGCACTATGTAAGGTCCCGAGTTCAATCCCTGGTGCCACCAAAAATAAACATAGACAGACAGACAGACAGACAGACAGACAGAGCTGGAGGTATAGATCCGTGTAGAATGTTTGTCTAGCATGTGTAAGACCCTGGATTAAGTGCCCAGAACTGCACACAAAAAAAGGAAAAAGACACACACACACACACACACACACACACACACACACACACACACACACACGCACACACGCACTACCCAACGAGAAGTTGATGTGTCCCTTATCTAAGCATCACTGGCTATGGAGTGGTATGTTGCTCTTCCTGCTACGGACAAGCCAACTCATCAATAAAATCTGCATTTCAAGTAAGTGTTTCACATGAATTTTACAGGTGTGCCCCATCCATGTGCAAGTCCTGGGGAAATGCATCTTGGGAACAGGCGTCCGCCTTGCTTTTGCTCTCTGCACCAACCTCATTAATTTCTGTTCAAAGCTAGCAACTTCAGGAGAGCTGACCAGAGGTGGCGGATTCACTGGTTTACCACTGGCTCAAACTGGCTCTGTTAAGCCCCGTGGAGCAAGAGTAAGTGTGAGAACCTTCCCCCAAATAAGGATGACTGAAAAAACAGAGAAATGAATCACTCAGAGCTGATCCTCAGAAGGGCTAGGAAACTCACATGGATCTAAGCACAACCATGTGTCTGGACTTAAGAGAGGGGCAACTCTGAGACAAAGGGCTGCGTTTGCTGTGAGCCCCAAATCTCATGCCCACTACCTACCTCCGCTGTTCATGGTCTAAACACAGCCAGGACTGAAAGCACATTTGAATGTTTTTCTTCTGCTGTTTTTCTTCTGCTGTGGTGAAGTTTCTAGTACAGAAGTGATTAATTGCTCTTATATGGCCCTCAATTCATTATCTGTAATTAAGGTTAATCAGATAAAGATGATAATTAAGGACAGTTAAATTCATCTCTAATATAGTCCCTAAACCCTAAACAGGCAGGGGAAGGCAGGCAAGGGCAGCCAAATCACAGCCTCCTCCACCATAAAGCAGATTCTTCCCCACAACACAATCCCAGCAAGCAGGGCTGCCCCTCCTGGATGCCCCTACATCAGGCTGCAGGAGCATAAACCACATGTTTTGACTGGAGGTTAACAAATATTTTATCTCATCCTGGATTTCAGGATGACTGCTGAACTCACACCAAGAACCTTGCAAAATTTATTCACCTTATATTCACTGGACAACTATCCCAGGCCAAACACTTGGCTTTGGGCCTTGGGCCTCTGTTTAGCAGTGAACATAGCAGAAATGCCCTCAGATAGTTGCAGGACCGTACAAGGCAGGACAGTGTGACCTTGAGAATCATTAGCGCTTGCTAATTTTAATACTTAACGGTTGCCTGTTTGACCCAATTCCCTTCTCTTTCCTAGCTTGCAGTTCCTTTTCTTTTTTTTGGAGGGGTGACTAAATATCCTTTCTTTTTAAAATTGCATACATTTGCGAAACATTATATTTACATTTATTTGGGGGGTGTTGGTATATCTATACAACATATGGTGATTATTTTTGGTCTCCTCATTCTTCCTCTATCTGCGGCCCCTTCCTCTATTCCAAAAAATCTGCTTTTAGTCCATTCTATAGTTGGGTGTAGTGGTTGACACTCTGTGTGTGTGTCAACTTTAGAAGTTAAAACCTTAACTGAATCTGCTCAGCAATTCCATGCCTAAGGGTGTGCAGGGCCCACCCTAGAGTGACTCAGCCCTTAAAGGACATAAAAGGGAATTGAGGACCAATGCAGAGTGTCACTTCCTCAGGGGAGCTCCAGCCTGCTCCAGGCTTCACAGTCTGCGTGGAAGGGAGAGAGGCAGGCTAGAAGCCTCAGCTGCATCTCCTCCGTTTGCTCTTTTCTGCTGTCTTGAACTGCTGCTCTCTGCCCTGCGCCGCTCTGCCTTGGGGCCAGCTGAGTGTTGACTGAAACCTCTACTATGAGCTCAATTTATCTTTCCTTCCTTAATTCTGGGTGTCAGGTAGTATGTCCCAACAAAGAGAAAAGCAACCGAGACATTGGGTTTTCTCCTATGAAGAAACCACGTGCTATGTAACTGAGGTCTGACTTACTTAATGGCATCACGGTCTCAATATCCATTCATTTTTCCACAAAAGATTCAAAATCATTCTTCATGACTGAATAAAATCCAGCCCTCTACAGAGCTAGATGATGCCTAAGAGGGGCATGGAGGCTGTCTCTAGAGTTTAGCTACTGTGAATTGTGTTGCTATGTATAAACATGAGTGTGTATGGGGCATGAAAGCAGGATGTTTTTGTTTGGGGACCAATTTCTTTTTTCTTTTTAAAAAATATTTAGTACAGCGTCTACAGGGTCTCACTGCAGAGATCTGACTCATAGTGATTCTTGCTTGTTTCAGCCTCCCAAGTGCTGCGACTACAGGTGCCCACCACCACACCCAGTCTCAGTCACTGTCTCAGCACGCCCTGGGATCAGGACTGGCACGGCAGGCTGGGGATTGAACCCCTGGCCCCTGCGTCTGCCTAAGCAGGCGCTTTCCTTAGCTGAGCTATCTGGCCATCCTGGGACCAAATATTTTTAAAACACTTTTTTCTGCACAGAGTCCTAAACATGAGACAGCAGCTAGCAAGCAGCTTGAGAAAATCGCTGTTTCCAGGCATCATGGACCTGTGCAAGCTGAAGCAGGGATCACATGTGACCAATGGGGACAATTTCACTGCCCCCGAAGCACATTGGGAAGCTTGTCTCCACAGAGAGGCACGGAAGTTCCCAACGTCCCCTGATACACAAAAGGGTGTTCTGAAGAAATAGACAGAACTACCAAAATCAAAACAAAATCTCAAGGCTGGGTGTTGTTAACTTGCTCCAGAAAGCAGAAGAGAAAAGACTTTCCATAACACTGTGGGCAAAGTTATTTCCCAAATTTGGGAGAGACAGAAAAATAACTTCTCACACAAAAGCAATGTAAAGAAAAGCATTTCAATGAACAAGTTGGGTCCTTCCTTAGAGACTACACTTGGGTGTGATGTGACGTCCCCAAGGGTCCACAGTGTAGCAGAGTTGGGAGGCAGGGAACCAAGTGGATTTCCCTTGTGACCCCTTTAACAGTTCTCACAAGTTGATGGTTTCAAAAGGAGGAAGTTCTGCTCCGCTCCCTGCTGGCTCGTGTTCAAAACGCAGTCACCTGCTGGTTTACCAACTGCTGTCCTCACGAGGACAGTCCTGGCCGGCACTGTACCAACGCAGCCACACCCTGAACACCCAAACCTGCACGCTACACAGACCTTTCTCAATTACCGAGTTTGCTGCCTCATGTAGAGGATTTCATCACACACAAAAAACTACTCATACACAAACAAGAAAACCGCTAGTCCTTGGGGCTTGGTGTTACATGACTGTAAGCAATGAAATCCACGCACAAGTCTCAACCGTCAGCTTTTGGCACAGATGGATGGAGCTGACTATGCAGCTCAGCATGGAGGATTTATGTGCCTAGCATGTTCGAAGCCCTGGGCTTGAGCCCTACTACTGCAAACAAACAGATAATATAAAAAGATAATATAATATAAAAATTATTCTTATTGTAAAAAGGACATAGCACCTGATAGTTTAAGAGCACTTTAAATCAATCTTGACATGAAAATTAGTGGGAAGACAACTTCCAATATACAAATGTGCTTTGTAATCACTTTTTTTTTTTTTTTTTTTTTTTTTTTTTTTTTTTTTTTTTTTTTTTTTTTTTTTTTTTTTTTTTTGTCTTTTTGAGACAGGGTCTCACTATGCAGTTCAGGCTGGCCTTGAGCTTACTTTTGTAGCTCAGGCTGGTCTCGAACTCACACCGATCCTCCTGCCTCAGCCTCCCAAGTGCTGGGATCACAGGCGTGCACCACCACGTCCGGCTTGTAATCACTTTTGAGAGATCAGACTTTTGCACAAAGCATGTTTTCCACTGGTGATGATAAAAATGCCTGTTTGCTGAACTCCCCAGCCTTCCTGAGCTCCGCAGCCTGTTCTGTCCCTCCACATCCATGGTGTGGGGTAGAGGGGAAGGGCGCAGTGTTCGAGCTGTACACAGTCATTCCGTTGATTTGATGCATGAATGAACGTGCACGACAGGGTGAGAACCTCTGGCACGTGAACACAGGATCCCTACAGCGGCTGATCCGCTCTGTCTCGTGAGTTCCTTGCCCTACAGAGACGGCACACACAGGTGGCTCTCTCATGACAATCAAGAGCCTGCCTCACCAGGCAGGGAGCCACAGCAGGGCCCAGCTATCGCATCACATTCCTTTCTTCTTGGCTGGATTCAGCCCAGCACTGACCCCTGCTTGCCAGACTCTGCTCCACTTCTTGTGAGGAACCAGGTCCTTAACAGCAGGTTGAGGGAAGAGAAGACCTGGCAGGGGCCTCCTCAGCTGTCCCCAACTGCGGTCTCACTGGTGATGGGATGACACTGGGACCAGAGCTCCTGCCCTGTCCTCCGCCTTTAATCAAACCCCAGGGAATGTACTGGGATTATTTCAACAAAAGTGTGACACCCCCAAACTCTTCTTGTTCCTCTCATTTGCTGCATTAGTCCTGAAGTACTCAGGAGAGCAGCTTTTATTGCAACCTGTAGCCACAGTCAGGTAGTTAACTAGATGGCTGGAGCCTGTCTGGAACAGAAGGAAAGGGCTGAAGTGACATACCTGTCACCTGTGCTTCAGGCTAGAGAGCCAGTTCCAAGGTGGCTTCAGAAGCTGAAAATTGCTACTGTCACACTGATGGATGCCATTTTTCTGTTCACTGAAGAGCATGTTGATTATTGTGCTTATTAACTAAAAATACTTAGCTCCTCACTGAAGGAACAAAGTCTGTAATAATCGCGGATACTTACAGAAATGGCAATTACTATTTAGTAATGTCTACAAGCAAAGCAAAAGGCCTTGATGTTGTGGAGAAAAATGCTTTAGAGGAAAATACAAATTCATTATGTTTTCCCTGGATTCTGAGCTAATTCTCCCCAACCCCTAAAGAACATTTTATTGTTCCCAAAGACTACTATTATTTCAACAATGGCAGCTGACACAAGTTAGGAGCTGGGGACCAGCGTTTGAATCTAGTGTTATTATGGAGAAGTTGCTAGTTGATGGGTCAGGCATTTTGGCCTCTCATGCTCCAGACGTGGGATGTTATGAGAAGACAACGGGGCGCTTTTCAAGATTTCTTCCAAGTCTAAGGCTTACCTCACTTTGGCAGCAACACGTAACTGCTGTAAGAGAAAGCAGGAACAAGAAGAAGAGGTCGGCTACGGAGATCTTAGGCTACAGACGCTGGAATTCAGTCATCCTCTCAACAGATCTCGTGCTTCATCTGAGTCACAATTTTTAACAACCCAAAAGATAAACAGGTGGTTCACAATGGGTTGGTGACTCTGCTTGTGTCAGAACCCATTGTCTTCTTACCCTGCTTCTCCCTCCTTCAATCTTTCTGCCAAAAGCTTCAAGTTTACAGATTTGTTACGACCAGGGTTGCTCTTGCACAATTTCTCGCAGGCACACACTATTTCATGAAAACTACTGCAGCTAGAAGTCTGCATTCACAGCCAAGAGCTCATCCGTTCCCTATAGGCATACACTGCAGCTCTTAGAGTGGGGCTATGAACAGGAAGGCTGGAATCTGACAGCATCAAACTGCCTCCACCCGATCAAAGCTTACATGTCTGCTACACAAAAACAGAACTCTGACCCATAATTTAGACATTGGTTAAATACTACTGTAGCGATACTCTCCCTGCTATTGCAACTTTGATCATTACAGCTGTTATTGTTTATGTCTAGTTGTCCCCTCAAAGCCTCATGCAGTCATTGGGCGGGGACTTCTATAGACTTGAGACTTGACTCATGAGTCACTGGGATTGTGTGATTTAGTACTGATCTAGAATTTGAGACTTGATCCATGATTCCTGGGATTATGTGTTTTAAGTACTTCTGGGATTATGGGTATAGCCTAAGGGTGGAGAGCTTGAATGTAATAAAAAAGAGAGACAGACTGGAGCTGTTGCTCTCTGCTTCCCTGGTTGGTCGATTGCCTCTGTCCCAATTGCTGCTGTTCTGCCGTCATGAACTGGATGCTCTCTGCCCTGTTCCACTCAGCCTTGGGCCACCGGAATATAGACTGAAACCTCCAGTAACTGTGAGCTAATAAACCTTTCCTTCCTTCAGTTATTTGTCCCAGCAATGAGTAAAGAGTAACTAAGACACAGCTCTGGAAAGCTCACACTCACATTTTCTAAACTGATGTGCTTTAGCGACAGATTAAGAAAAACTTTGGAAGTGGCCCATCTACTAGAAAAGCAGCACAAGTGGCCTGAACAATGGAAATACCCCTGGATAATCATGGCAGCTGTTTCCAGCCCTAGTGGTAGGTACCTGGACCAACAGCAAGAGAATGAGGGGTGGGGTGCTAGTGAGACATCAGGATGAAGTGTTTGCGTTAGTCCACAAAGCTCTCTCTCATGGTTGACTGATTGATTGACTGACTGACTGATGCCAGGGAGAAAACAGCAGGTAAATGCCTGCCTGGCAAGTGCAAGGTCCTGAGTTTTGATCCTTCGTAAAAAAAAAAAAAAAAAAAAGAGCCATCGTGACTGACTGAATTAGTATTTGGTACAGGGTCGCCTACGCAGCTCGAACTCTTAGTGATCCTCCTGTTTCCAGCCTCCCCCATGCTAGGATTACAGGTGAAACCCACCCCACCACCCCCAATCTCAGTGGCCAGTTCATGGTAGCCAGGGGCAGGGCCAGCATGGCATGTAGTACTTGGGGTCAAATCTGGGTCCTTGCTCTTGACTACTGAGCTACCTTCTCACCCCTCTAAATTTTTTTTTTAATAGATAAGCACTACATGTTTTTTGCACAAAGTTCAAAAGCAAGCAAAGAAATTAAGTAGAGCAATTCTCCTTGCTATACTCATTAAGTTGTTCAGTTCCTATTTCTAGTTTTTAAAACATCCTTCCTCAATAGCCTATATTTGGGGTACATGTTCTACGGTTTTTTCCTCCCCGCTAAATACAAGTATTAGTGCTTTGTATCTGATGTTTTCCTTTTCTTTTCCAATCTACTGCCTGCCCCACCAACTACGCCGGCCGCCATAGCCTCTGTTCTGAGGCCAACTACAGTACCTGAGGTTCCAAGTGCTGGGATCGGATCATGCAGCCCTTGTCTCCCTGTACCTGCATCACGCAACATGTTCTTCCTTCAGCTCACCCATGCTATCGCAAATGATCCAATTTATTATCTCTAGCACTCATACAATATTTCATTGTGTGTGCGCGCATGTATCCACTTAGCCACTGACAGACACTTCAACTGAGTCCGCCTTGGCTATTTCAAGTCATGCTGCAATGAGCCCAAGCCTGCCTGTAGATGTCTCTTACACATAACGCAATTTAATTTCTGAAAATTAAATGTGTTTTCAGCAGTAGGACTGCTAGATCTGTGCTTTTTTCATTTAGGAAATCTTAGAAATTGTTTCTCATAGATTATACATATACAGAGAGAGAGAGAGAGACATAATTTTTTGCCAGCTACGTAATATTGAATTTTATGGTTGTGCTACAGTTAACTTAACTGCTATGTCTCTGATGAGTTGCTATTTCCAAAAAATAACTGTTGCGCTGGCACTTTTCCTACCTCACTGTCTCATTTCTCACATCAGTGTATCTTAGAAGACGAGCTCCTAGAAGCAGAATGTGAGAACCGTAGGCAGCTGTGCCTTTGGGCTTTTGTTTGCTTGTCTTTTTGAGATAGGGTCTCTCTATGCAGCTCAGACCACCCTGAGTTCATTTTGGAACCCAGGATGGTCTCAAACGTGTGATGATCCTGCTGTCTCAGCCTCCCACATGCTGGGATTATAGGCCTGTGCCACCACGCCCGACCTTGGACTTCTGTTAACACATACTGGAAACCTTGTTTTCTCCATGCATCTGAAAATATAATTATCTAGTTTATTAAAATTGTTACCTTTATAGTTGAAAATCCTAGTCATTTGCATTTAAGTAATTAATGAGGTTAAGCTTTTTCATATATTAAAGAACTGACCTCGCTATCCTCACCATGGGAAACTTTATGGAATCTTGCTCTATTTATTTTCTCTTTGTCAGTATTCAGACAGACCACAGTTGGTTTAATGAGGCTCATTCACTTATTCTACCAATCTTCATGAAGCACTCAGAGAGACTGTTAGACTCAGAGAGAGGCACACAGTCTGCTCCAACCACAGCCCACACACAGCCTGCAGGAAGGTGCTGAGAGATCAGGCCATGCACCCTGCGTGCCACGGGGTGATGCCAGCCTGCAAACTGTCAGAGGACACCCGAGCAGCTGACACACCCGAGGGGGGACACACAGGCCTCAGGGGAGGCAGCACCTGAATGGAGCTCAAGGTCCAGGATGCAGAGTGAGCCACAGCAGTATGGAAAGCAGCCAGAAGAGACTTTTCAAGTCAAGGCACGAGCTACTCGAAGGCTCAACAGCCAGGAGTCCGAGGAATTCCAAGCCCCGTGGACTAAGAGGAGCAGAGAATGCTCTCAGAAGAGCAAGGCAGCAACAGGAACCAGATGAGCCAAAGTCTACATGAATGACACCATTGAAGTAATTTCCTTAAAAGGCATTTAAGGGCGACTGGTGGGATAGTTCAGTTGTCTAAAGTACCTGCTTGGTGGGGGCCCAGCGGGATGGCTCAGTGAGTGGTCTAAAGCGCCTGCTTGGGGAAGCTTGGGCGGCTTCAGGGACTGCGGTTCGATCCCCGGCACCACATGCTGCGCCAGCCCTGCCCTCGGGGCAGGCTGAGCTGGCCATAAAAATGAGTGAATAAACAAACAAAGGTTCTGAAACAAGAATAAAAATAATAAATTAAAAAAAATTATAAAAAAAAAAAAATAAAGTACCTGCTTGGGCAAATTCAATATGGTACAGGGGACCACGGTTTGATCTCCAGCACCACATACAGAGCCAGACTGGCCCTTAAGGTGGGCCTAGGCAGCAAAAAAAAAAAAAAGAAAAAAAAGAAAAAAAGGCACTTATGAAGATGAACACCGCCCCTATCCAGCATACTCTAAAATTCTTTCTTCCTCTCCCAGTACTGAGCATCAAGCGTATGGATACTTCATCAAGTCTCCACTCCTTTTCACTTTGAGACACAGTGCCACGAAGTTAACAAGCTTCAACTTGCAGTCCTCCTGCCTCGGCCGCCTATGTGCTGGGATTACTGCTATGGCCCACACCTGGCATGCGTGCCCATACCTGGCTGAATGTCTCTTCAGGCCATCTTCAGCTGATCTGGCTGACTTACCCGTGGTCTGCAGTGAACGTGCAGACGGGATCTGTGTGGAAGCACAGTGCCCCTCTTTGCCTTCCGTCCCTCTGTGTATCAACAGAAACAAGGCAGAACTCAGAGGCCTCTTCGCACACTCCTGCGGAGAGCAAGCCAACAGGAACATCTGGGAGCAGATGGTCTTGTCCCGTGGCCCTCTGAGCACACCAGGACCACTGGCTGGTCATAAGACCGTGTCACTAGCCTGTCCTCATTGAAGGACCAGCTGTCTCCTGTCCTCAGGGGCTGAGGGCAGCTGCGCAGCCCACCACCCCCAGTGCTCCCCCAGCTCTCAGCTCTTGCACTGTAGCACTTATCCGTATCCCACTGTAGACTCACCCTGTCCCCCCAGGATGTGTCTGCCCCTTCGCCTAGCTCTTTCTGCATTCACAGGGTGATTATAAGCATGTGACTGGATGAGATGGACGCTGCCCTCTGTGCCATGTCATTACCCTCTCAACTCAAACCACTGGGCCAGCATGGGCCACCTGAAGGAAAGGCCTGGCCTGTCTGTGACCAGGCTCTTTGCAGCTCTTCAATGGCCACAGATCCCAGAGAGGGAGCTCATTCCCTGAGGACTAGACATCCTCCTCCACTGGGGGCCATGGGAGAGGGTCAGGCCAGGCCCTGAGACTGCTGGGCACGTGGCCTCTACCCAGATGCATGACAACTGGCACCCTATTCCACTTCTCTGAGGCCACGTGGCTTCCCACTAAGATCCTCTTTGGTATCAAAAGTTCTCCAGAGCCGCCTGCTATCTTCCTTCAGGAGCAGAACAGATGCCTCTTTCTTGCACAAAGATGATGCAAGCAAAATCACCTTTAAAGAAAGGATTCCTGGGCCCGGCGGGATGGCTCAGTGGTCTAAAGTGCCTGCTTGGGAAAGCTTGGGCGGCTTCAGGGACCGCGGTTCGATCCCCGGCACCACATGCTGCACCAGCTCTGCCCTCTGGGCGGGTTGAGCCGGCCACAAAAATGAGTGAATAAACAAACAAAGGTTCTGAAACAAGAAAAAATAAATAAATAAAATTAAAAAAAAAAGAAAGGATTCCTGTACTAGAGTGGTTTATCCTGAGAACAGGACTCCAGTTTCAGGACAAGAAAAGTGGTCTGTAAAGGTTGGAAGAAAGTGTCGCTGCAGCAAGAGCTTACAGAAGCAGCTGTAACCAACACAGGCTCTCGGGGAAAGTGGTAGGTCAGCAGGCTCGAACTGGCACCAGGCTAACTGCATGGCAGATGGCAATGGTGTGGGGCACACATGCAGATAAAGACGCGCCAACATCTGGAGTCTCTCTGGTAGGACATGAGGACACCCCTTCCTCCTAGGCTGGTAGAGTGAGAAGGCAGTCTACAGTGAGGACCCATTGAAAGGCAGCTGACACAGGACCAGCGCACACATTCCAAGTCATCTGGTCCACCAAGAGCGCAAGGACCCCTGGGACGCCTAGAACTCGAGTGTGTACACTGCACACACGCATTAGGAAGCATAATCATCATCATTGTTATCTCCTGCATGCTCAACAGAAACCCCGAGCATCTCATTTGAAACAAAAAATTATAGTGTGAACTTTATTAAGCTAAGGAAAGGCTCATCGCCTTTTTTTTTTAGAAGGTCTACAGCGTCTCACTACATAGCCCAGACTCATAGTATTCTCCTATGTTCAGCCTCCCAAGCGCTGGGATTATAGGTACATGCCACCACGCCCAGTCTCAGTCACCTCAGAGAGCCCCAGGGGCAGGGCCAGTGTGGAAGGCTGGGGATCAAACCCCCAGCCCATGTGTCTGCCTAAGCAGGCACTTGGGCCCTCATGCTCTTCCAAGCCCTATTCTCCCTCTTTATCCATTCCCTTTTTAGGGTCACACCCTCCAACGTTGCCGCCTGCTCACCTAAGTGAACCATGAGTTTCGCTGGAGACCAATTCTTTTTCTAACAACTGTGCTTTCATGTAGTTTTCCCTCAGCCCAACTGTGCTGCCCGTCGATCCAAACCCCCAGCAGGTCCCTCTCACACGGCCTTCCTCTGTCCTTCCTGGCCACCATCCATCCCTTCCTCCTCATCTGAAAAGTTACCGACACCTGCCCAGCAAGCTCCTCTCTCACGGGGCCAGGAGACCCCTGGAAAACTTCACCTGTGCTGGCTTCCTCCAGCTCCTCCTGCTCATAAACCATGTTCCTTCAGCACATCAGGGTGGCAGGCGCGTCTTCTATCTACCAACTCCTCGCTCACCAGTCTACATGGAGCCCTAAAATGCTTCCAGGTGGCCAAAGTGCTCATTTACCCCTATCCTGTAGGCAATCAAACTGCAGCCCAACAGGAACTATCAGGACACATCGCAGGATGATACAAGATGACAGGATAACAGTAGCTGTAAGCTTTCTGGGGGGTTTTGCTCCATAATCCAGGAGAGGACTGAGGATGCAGCTCAGTGACAGAGCACTTGCTCAGCATGCACAAAGCCCTGGGCTCAATCCCTGGCACTGTACAAACAAAACAACAAGAAAGACATTGCAGCATGAACTGAATTAACCGTTAACAAAGCACAGCCACATTCTCTGCTATGAACGTTACGAAGAAACCTGTCTACAGTGAGGTGAAGATTTGAGGCAAATGAGCCCCTTCAACTTCGCAGAGATCACCCGAATAAAGTCTCTTACTTTCCACCAATGGCCCCCCACTTTGGTCAGTGATGACCTATTCATATGGGCCTCAGCTACCAGTAACAAGCTCACCAGAAGATGGCAGGAATCACTTTCTGGGGTGCAGTCATTTTGGTATACATGTACACAAACAATTATACATAGTTATGTAATTGTCACTGAGCTATGTGTCCTCTACACAAAGGGTGCTCACAAGATCAGACTTCACTGCAACGGAGGGAACTGGAAGCCATAAAAGCAGTATGTGTCCTGTCCCCAAAGGGATATGTCATTTTGTTCTGCTGCTGCTAATTAACAGTGTAAAACTGCTGAAATGTTTGCGACTGACTAAACTGGAGAGAAGACCGGAAGCTTCAAGGAGAGCAGACCCTTAGATCTTATGAATTAGAATCTGTGCAGTTTACGGGGGAAGGGGAAGAAGTCTGGGGTGAATTGTTGCAATTATGGTGAGGACTCCACCCAACGGAGTCAGCCACAGCCCGTATCAAGGGCATTGTCAAAATTATGCAAACAACTAAGTTTCTATTCCTTAGAAATTATGGTTCTTGGGGCACTTTTTCAACACTTAGCTGGGCTCACTGCTTAGTCCACGGCAGCCTGCAGTCGAATCTACCAGCCAGGCATCTTCTGGGTATCAGGATGGCAAAGGCGCTTAAGGCAACTCTCTTTTCAAATGCAATGACACTGCACCTCTGAGACGCGATGGGCTCAAAGACTGTGTTCAAGACGAGGAGCCACGTCTTCTAGTCTCAGGATCTCCGAATCTCCATCCCACTCGAGTCTCCAATGGTGACATCCACCCTAGTATCACTGGAGCCTACACCAGCCTGGTGTCACAGGCCTGTGTCAGCTGCTCACCAGGTGGTGTCTCTGATCCTTGGCTCTGTACGGACAGTGATGACTCCAGGGTGAGCCACACACAGTTTCTTCCAGGCTGCTGGGGGGCCACACAGAACTAAACAATGGATGAGTACAAAGTGGGCTGAAAAGCCAATCTAGACAAATGTACAAGAGATGAGGTAAGCTCAGAGCAGGGCCATTCCCAGCCCAGAGGGAGGTAAGCAGGAACCTGACCTACATCTTGGCAAGCAGACATCTGGATAGACCAGGAAGCAAAGGACATTTACCCTGCAAAGCAAACAGCACTTGTGAGGCTGGGAGACAACCCCAGGAATGATAGCAGGCTTAGTATGGGCAACCCCGGGGGAGCCATACCCAGGGAGAAACCCAAATACACTCAGACACACCATTAACTCTAAGTGGGGCGACCCTGACCACGGGGACAAAGCAAACACACCCTGAGCCCAGGGGTCCTACGAGTGCCCACTTCTTCACTATCAGACAGGAAGAGGAAAAAAGGCCTTCTGGAGAGCCCAGGAGCAAAGCAACCCATTAGAGGTCTGCACGGATAGGGAGAGGCACTCCGTGGGACCATCCCCTGGCCCACAGAAGCAGGCTCCCCCCAATCAGCCCTCCAGGATAGGTGGACAGGTTGGAGTCAACATTATAATCAATCCCAGGAACTTTCCATACCTACTGTTCTTTTTGCTTTCTTGCAGCAGCTGTGCTTTCTGTCCTGATGTATGCGTAGGCAGCAGACATGGAAACTGAGACCGAAGCCAAGGGCTCCAAGATCAGAGCCCACTCATCTGCCTACCAAGTAGGTGACCCTTGGCAGAACTGCTTTTCCTTGACTCATTTCTTCATCCGAACCTTTGGAACAGTAGGTTAGATGAGAATGCGTAGAAAGTATTTGCAACACGGCCTGGCACACAGGCAGTGTTCTCAGAGTGGCAGTGTTCTAAGGTAACTTGGGCCAGGTTTTTAAAATACTGCTATTATCCCAGAATGGGTGGTGGGTTATATTTCTCACAGAACACCACAATGAATACTCACACACAGCTCCTCTTACAACTCTTAACATTTCTCTCACCAAGAGATGGGATTCTGTGTTTCCTCCCCCGAAATCCAGCCAGGGATATGAGCAGGATAAACACGAAAGTTGGTCACTTCTGAAGCTATAACACAGCCTGCCTCTCACTTGTTTTTGGAACCCAGCCGCCATGCTGGAGGAAGCGCAACCAACTGCATGGAGAGGCCGCCGTTCAACTGCGTGGAGAAGCCGCTGTTCAAGCCAACAGCACCAGGTGTAGTCCCAGGTGGCAGCCAGCATCCAATTTCCAAAACTATGAGTGAGTTGACCTTCGGACGCAAAATCACTCTGGTCACTGAATCTTCCCAACAGAAACACCAGACACCACAGAACAGAGGCAAACCATCCCACCATATCCTCCCTAAAGTCCTGAGCCATGAAATCTGTGAGTCAGATAAACAGTGTTTGTTTTACGCCACACTTAAGACTGAGTTTGCCATATTGCAGTAGATGATCAATAACAGTTCTCATGTAACAGAGGTCTTGGAAAAGTTTGCAAGTGGTATGAAAACAAAATGAACTCAGGGTAGCATGAGTGGTGGGCTGAACTTCATGGCCAAGAGACTCAAGAGACATATTCTATGCAAACTGAATTGGGTGGGGAGGCGTTCACAGGGCACAGATGAGATGTGGGTGGTGAGCCAGAGACATTCAGATAGCTCCAATGTCCGAGCAGTGGAACACCAGACAAGTTTAGGTTCAGCCAGAGAGGAGTGATCTTCTCTTCTTCTAGTGGGTGTCAGACAGAGGACAGGCAATTCTGCTCCACAAAGGCTGAATCCACGTAATACCTGACAACCTAAGGTGTGTCTAGCGTGAAGCTAGAAATTCAAGACTTGAAGTTGAACATTGATTTTGATTAAAACCTTGAAAATAAGTAGGATTGTGTGAGACTTTGTGAGAAGAGCACAGTGACTGGCTGTGTTTAGGGAAATGTTAGGGTTTGGGCCCAGCTGTCCCCGCAAAGCCTCAAGCAGTCACCGGGACATGAGTGCTACAGCCACTCTTGGGTGGGCACTGTGCATACAATGTAAGGAAGGGAGAGAGGCCTGCTAGCCTTAGCAGCTGCTGCCCCTCGCTTGGCTCTTTTGCTATCTCTCACCTCCGTGAACTGCGGCCCTCTGCCCTGGAGCCAGCTGAGTATGGACTGAAACCTCCACTAACTGTGAGCTAAACCTTTCCTTCCTTAATTTGGGGTGTTGAGTATTTTGTCCGAGCAATGAGAGAAAAGCAAGGCAGGGAATAAGAGAGGCAGACACCTGGACTGATCAGTAAGAGGCAGAACTCCTGGGACTACACCAGGACAACCAACGTAGGGACAGGTGTAACCACCGTCAGTGCCAAGTGCTACAGAGAGGTCATAGGTGGCCAGAGATGGACACATGGGACTAGGAAGGGACAAGGACCAGAAGCAGGCCTCAACTCCAGCCAAAAGTGAGATGCACAAACTAAACAGCAAGTATCAGAACACAAAGCCCACTCCGTCCCCTGGAGTGTCTCCAGGCTCCATGCAGACCAACAGTTTCCCAGGAGTCTGGACATGGGACATGGGCAGGAACTCTTAAGAAGCAAGGGGATGGGGAAATGTTATTTCTAAGGAACAACGAGGGTTCAGAAAACCTTGCCGCTGAGGGAGCTGGGGAGATGGCTCCAAGGCACAAGTGCCTGCTGGGCAAGTGCAAGGTCGTGAGTTTGAACCCCAGTCCCACAAAAAAAAAAAAAAAGAAAACCTTGCCGCTTATCTACCTCAGGAAGATAAAGCACAGATGAGGTTCCCAGAAAATACTCTGAGCGAGCTGGCACAGCAGCAGCTCCTCCTTTAAGAGGAACTGTTCCTCCTAGCATTTGCTGAACTCCACAACATTCCTGGGAAGTAGACGTTATCATCGGATGAGGACACAAAGGCTACACAGCAAGTCAGAAGCCGGGGCAAGATCAGAGCAGGCTTCCTCCTAGGGAAGTCCAGTCGGCTGGGCACCTCCTGTGTCAACGCTGGGTTCTTTGATCTGTAGCACAGAAGAGTTTTGTTTCTAGGGAGGCTGTGAAAATAGATTCATTAAGGACCTTAAGGTTCTGCGAAACTCCTCCTATGAAAGACACAAGAGGAGGAAAATGTGCAGCCACTCAGCCTGAAAGACCGTCAAGGAGGAGTGGGATTCGGAGCAGCATCAGGAGGGCCCTTGGGAACGCGGCAACCAGGAAGGAGAACGCATCTGGGGGGCAGGGGCTGGGGGAAGGGGCTAGGGTGGGGCCTGGAGAAGTGGCCAGGTGCCAGGAGTGGGGTGTTTGGCTCCAGAGGGAGGAGCTACGCTGGACTACTTACAGGTGAAAGCTATGAATGCAGCTATGGCTCACAGCACCTCAGGGTCTCCAGAAACAGTGAACAAACAAGCTACGGTTTGATGCAAGACTTAGTTATTGGAAATTCCTGGAAAGAATAGCCTAGCTCAATTTACTCAGTGTATTTTTTTTTCCTAAAAATTCAATTTCTTAATAAAAGTAGAAAAGCAACGATGACATTCTTCGAATAGCAAACAGGCCTAATTATAAATAAAGAGATGGTGTTATGATAAATGAAGCTCGTATAGGGGAGATATTTAGTCTCCACACCACAGCGCTAGCTCGCCACAGTCTCAGGTTCAGCGCTGGTCAGGTCTAAGCTAGTGAGATTACCATCATGCCTGAGGGAATCACTGCTCCCTAACCTGGAGAAAGCAGGGAGAGGTTCCTCCTGCCTCCACTCGGCCTGCAGCTCACAGGAGATAAAGTGACCAGGACCCACCCAGATGGCCAGAAGCAACCACTCTCCACAGCCCCTCTACCGCAGGCCTCACCTGACACTGTCACACCACGCAGCTCTGTCACACTGCACACCGGCCAACCCAGGCCTCCGAGCCCCTGTGAGGAAGAGCTCCTCAGCTTCTCCTATGGCACCCGTCCACTCTCCACAATTCCTCGAGGACCTTGGTGAAGCTAATAAAGAAGCCAGTCCTTGTAAGCTACTGGCTAACTCATGACATCTCCTATGACACAAGTTTTAGTATTATTATTATTATTTATTTATTTATTTTTATTTTTGGGGGGATCAGGGATTGAACTCAGGCCCTTGCACTTGCCAGACAAGATAGGAGGTTTAAAAGCAAAAGAAAAGATGGCAGGAAACACAGAGATGGGAAGGGAAGGGGAACAAGATATGGAGGAGGAGAGGGGGTGGGGGAGCAAAGGACTGCGGTGTGTGGCGCACTGACACCTCCTCTCTAGAGGGAGCATAACCAGTACACACCACAAACGCCCAACTACAAAATAAAGATCGAGAGAAAGAATGAATTTTGACTCAGTTAATATACACTTCACCACCACAGGGGTACCAAGGAAACATTACCGTAAAAAGCATCTCGGGTACCCTAAAAAGATAAAAGAGGAAACAGGACAAGCAGGCTTTTGGCCTTCCTCAACCAATCCATCAACCAATCATAGGATCAATAAACTAGAAGTTGAATCCTACCAGTACCCATTTGTGGGTTGAATGACTGGGTAGGGGGACTCATTTTGTGAAGCAGACATCATTACTATGCTATTCATACCCAGAGAAAACAGAGACTCGCTGTCCTCCCCAGTCACAGCAACAGGAAGTAGCAGAAACAAGATTCAAATTCAAGAGCAACTGACCCTGAGTGATGATGCTCTTAAACACTAACTCATGTAGTTCTAAAGGTGTGACCTGCAGATTCTCAGAGTCCCAAGGCCAAAACTATATTCCCAGCTATCTGAGGGCATTATGAGCCTTTTCTACTGTACTGATATTTGTACGAACGGCACAAAAGAAATGGTGGACAACACTACTGATGTCCTACTCCAATAAAGGCAACAGCATCCACCTGTAAAGGGCAAACCACCAATTTCATCTGAAAAATTATTATTCATTTCAGGCTAGGGAGATAGTTTGGAAGTCTAAGGGCCTGCCTGGCAAGTGCAAGGGTCTAGGTTCGATCCCCAGTACCGTATGCCTGACCAGCCCTGTGTGCAGAGTCAGCCACTCAAACCAGGCATGGTGGTACACGCCTGTAATCCCAGCACTGGGGAGGCTGAAACAGGAGGATCACTATGAGTCTGAGCTGCACAGTGAGACCCTGTACCAAATAAATAAATTTTGTAAAAAAATACTCATTTTTAAATAACTCCACCCTAAAATCTAGGTCTTTTAAAAAAAACCTTGTGTGACACAAGTATGTATAAAACACTTCTGCTGCCTGCCTAAATAAGAAGTCTCAAGAAAAGCTAGCTGGATGACTGAGCTGTGAGCTCAAGTAGCCAATTTTCTTTATGGACATTTTGGGGGGGGGCTCTTGGGAGGTGGTTTGATCCAGAATGTGATGCTGAAGTTCAGAACGCGACTTTGGGGTTGGTTAGGGTGTGCACACTGCCCGCCCTAAGGGTGAACAGTCGATGCTTAACTCTTTTTTTTTTTGTCCTTTTTAATTCCCAGTTTTGCATGCTTATATCTGATAATCTGAACAACTGGGAGATATTATGCAATACAGCCACCAGTGCTGAGTTCATATGGATATGTTTGGTGAAGTTCTGTGTCATTTCTAATGTTTTTGTTTTACTACTCTGTATTCTCTTTGGATAATCCTAAGAAATAAATAAAATATTACCAGTATCCAGTCCACACCCCCTAGTGAGCACCTGCTCTACGCCAGGAGCCAGTGGTGTATGGGATTTGGGCTCTAATTCAACATCTGTCTATATTTAAGTTTTCAGACTTAAAATCTTAGCAGAAAAAATGAAGTAAGTGCAAAACGTGAGTGTGAGAGCATAAAAGTACATTGCAAGCCCCCCAAATAAATCTATTATGTATTGCAAACATATATTTTGAAAAAGTTTCAGGGCTGGGGAGATGGCTCAATGGTCTAAGCACCTGCCTGGCAACTGCAAGGACCCAGGCTCGATCCCCAGTACTGCAAGCCAGGCCAACCCTGGAACCTTGGGCAGGACATGGTGGGACATGCCTGTAATCTCGGCACTGGGCAGGCTGAGACAGATGGATCACTACGAGTCCAAGCTGTGCAACCAGACCCTGTACCAAACAAAGACTGGTTGAAAGGTTTCAGTCCTGAACTGAACACCTCCCTCCCTCCCTCCCTCTACCCTCTGTTTATCCGTCTGTTGATCTGCCCATGTCTGTGTCTGTCTATCTCTCTCCCTATCCTCCCTCCTTCCCTCCCTCCAATAAATGTAGTAATCTAGGAAAGCAAAAACCCTAGCAAGCTTACAAATGAAGTGGGAAAAAAGAATTACTGTGCGAGCTAAAGAATTTACTCATATTTAAAAAGACTTTGTTTAAAACTACTGGAAAAGAATTGCTAGTAACTGAAAACCAGCATTCTGCTGTTTACTTGTTTTGATAACAACCTTCAAGTATCTCCCAGATGTTCCTAGCCTCCTCCGTCCGCCACAAGAGGGTGCCCACTTCCTTCCTGATGCTGTAACCGCTGAGAGGCTGAAGTTCTGAGGGACTGCGGCTCACCGCCTGGGCACCTGGTTCCCAGACCCCGTAAACACAGGACATCAGAAGATGGTACACTGCCAACGTGCGTGGGCCAAAGTCCTTTCATGCTGTTCGGCTCGTTTAAGTTTTAACAGTACCTCTCAAGGGTAGGGCAACGTGTCAATTCCCAGCAGGAGAAAAGGAACGAATCCATGACTTGCCCTGGGGCAGAGCTCTTACCGTGGAGCCCCAAATTCGGAGTCCATGGCCCCTATTTCCCTCTCAGGGCACAACCAGACCCATACCACAATCATGTGATGCCTCTAGCTACCAATTCTATTTTTCTGACCAAGGCATCACGCACCGGTCAGCTTAGAGACCACCTGTGCTAACAAATTTAGCTGTTAAAACGTGTTACCAATTGGTAATTATTTTTATACCTTTCTAGAGGAGAGGAGACTCCACGGACACTTGCCATCAGTATTCAAAGATGATCAGAATGTGGACTAGAATAGTGCTAAGTGGTGCTCACAACAGGCAAGTTCACTGTGGGCTCAGACTTCTTTAGACAGATCCCGAGAGTCGGGCTAAAACCAAACTTCAAAGGCTTTCTCTCGTGAGTAATACAGCCACTAAGGATTTGACTGACCACAGTTCCCAAGTCCCTAAAACTCCTGATCATGATTTTTCTGCGACAGGTCCCACAGTGTAGCCCAGGCTGGCCTAGACTCACAGCCACGTGCCCAGGTCACAGGCACGGGCCACCACCCCCGGCTCTACCTGTCTCATTATCTTCATCACCATGAATTCCACACTGGTCACGGACGCAGGGCTCACGAAATTTGCTGAATGAGTCAGTGGGAGGAACGCTGGCACAAAGCATGGGGATGCACACCTGTAATCCCAGCACCCAGGAGGCTGAGGCAGGAGAACTGCTGTAAGTTTGGGGCCGGCCTGGGACACGTAGGGAGTTCAATGCCAGCCTTAACTGCATAGTGAAATCCTATGTTAAAGGAAGGAAGGAAGGAAGGAAGGAGGGAAGGAAGGAGGAAAGGAAGGAGGGAAGGAAGGAAGGGAGGGAAAGAAATGGCATGAAACAGGGAAAAGATTAGTTTACAAGCTATCTGCACACACTCGGTTAACTCTTCCTTGCTCAGCATGGACAGCAGAGCTAGACCTTTTGCAGAGGGGAAGAGGACAATGAAGAGACAGAGGGAGGCGCGTAAGAAGGAAACGGGGTAAGAAAAACAGCAGGGTATGCTATGCCCAGGCACCAATGCCCCATGAGCAGCAGGATTGAGTACTATTAGCATGTACCAGCAATGCCATGCCAGCCCCACCCCCAGGGTGCACTCAGACAGCAATTGAGACTGGGTGTGGTGGTGCCCACTGGTAATCCCAGCTTTTGGGAGGCTGTAGATCACTGCAGATCACTTAGAGTCTGATCTAGCAGTGAGACTCTAAACACCCTGTAGATCCTTCCCTAAAAATACAGAAGAAAAAAAAAGTACCAATAAAAAAATAAAACTGCAGGACAACAAGAGCCCACCGGGCCACTACGGTGAGCTCCATCCCCCATCTTCCACCTTAGGATGCTCTCTCAGTGCTAATGTCACAGGCTCCCCTGGGAGCCAAGGATGCCTTTCCTTGGTTATGTCTAGTTGGGTATCCAATGCACCAGGACACACAGGCTTGCTGCTCCATGCAGCCCCTCTACGGCGACACTGGGCCCCCTGGGGGTCATGGGAGCTAAGGTAGGACTTGCACGACTGCGAGCCCTGAACCCTAACATTCCCAACGTCGCACATGGCCTCTTAAAACTCCCCTGGCAATCCTTGTTGATGCGCAGAGACCTGTCTTGCCTGACTCCTTCAGGGCAAGGAAATTTTCAGGGCTATGTCTCAGTGAAGGGGGAAGAGAAGACCTTGGACAGTTTCGACCTAAGATGCCGTCTGGTGCCCCTCTTGAGACGCAGCTTCACGCACACCATCTGTACAGGATCGTTCCCTACCCACACGATGGGAACTCAAGGGCTGGCAGGCTGTATCCTTGCTTCTCTGATGCAGTCTTTTAGTACGCAGCAGGTGCCGGGGCATCTTGTTCACACCTCGGGTTCCCAGCAGGGGGCGCCATAGAGCGAGGAATTAGACTTCCAGTTTGGGCTTGGCTGAGACATCAGACTGCGTGAGGCTGGGGACACGCCTGGGTTTGGCTTCCACAAAAGTGTAACGAGACTCTTCCTTTTGACCCTGATATGCAAAACCGGGCGGCAAATCCAGGCCAGGAAGGGCCATGACCTCAACCATCCAAATTAGAACTGGAAAAGCCCTCCTCTAAGCAAGGTAAAGTAGCATATGCCTACATATTTCAGACAGGACTTCCAAGACTGCCTTTGAGGTTCCAATGTGCCGACTCACAAGTCATACCCTAAAAATGGCTTTTCCTGATATCTGGCATTAGCCTTAATTCCTGTCGTATGCCACTCTGGCGGACCGTAAGCACGCGCTCTCCCCGTGGTGTTTATATCCTCCGCATTCTTGGGGCCTGTTATCATCTCCTCTTTAATCAGCCTCTGGCCCAGCCACATGCGCTCGGCTTCCTCCATCTCTCTCCTGCATCCCTCTTTCCAGCAGGGCCGGCTCCCTTCTAAATGCTTCCCATCTGTCAACATCATTCTGGACTGATGTGCACCCTCCCCTAATAAACATCCTACATTCTCCTGTTTCCAGAGAGTTCTCCCAAGACGCCTCCTACAATGAGAAGACGTCAGGCTGGGAGTCAGAACTGGTAGTTCTCATCCTGTTTTGCTGCAGACCTCAGCTGTCCCCTCTGCAGAATGGGAATAATAATCTTTCAAATTTGATTAAAAAGCAGAAGAAGAACAAATATAAATTCTCTGGGCTGGAGGGATGGCTCGGCAGTTTAAGTACCTGCCTGGCAATGCAGGGACCAGGGCTCAATCTCCAGTACTGCATAATGTGCTGGCCCCGGAACCCCACGTGCACTATGCTGGCCCCAAAAGCAGGCATAGTGGCACATGCCTGTAATCCCAGCACTGGGCAGGCTGAGACCAGAAGATCTCTGTAAGTCCAAACTGCATGGCAAGACCCTGCATCAAAAACAAACAATAAAATAAAATCCCTTTGCAGATTATAAAGTGCTAAGCATGAAAAGCATGCATGTATCACTTCAGTAATAAAAAGACGAAATAAGTTTGTCAATCAGGTGTTGGCATTAGGCATAATAATTACATTAGTGTATGCATTTAATGCACAAGGCCACGAAGTTGTGGTTCAGAGTTGACCACCTCAGTTGTTCGTGGGTTCTTCCTTAGAACCTAATACTCACTGAAACCCTGCAATGCTGCAAATATCCTCTACAATGGCTTCTCCAGCAGGAGGCTTGCAGGGTGCCTATCTGAGAGCTTTATCCAGTTCTGATGGTAAACTGGCTGCAGCCCAGCAGTGCATCTCTGCCAGATGTACCAGCACTCCTGCCTCACAACACAGGCCGCCACACCCCATGGGCTACCTCCAGCATGCTTTGGTTCTTTTTTTATTGCATTTAGTAAGAAATAACAATATGACGGTTTCAGAACACGTTAGTAGTACATTCCCAATAACATACAATGCTAGGACAACAGTCCTAGCAGTTATACAGAGCAGAGTGTAGACACAGTAATTAATTTTTCTGATCACTATTGGTACAAAAAAAAATTATTCTCATTGAACTAAGAGAAAGTAGTTGTATACATAATCCAATGTTCCATAATCGCAGTGGGTTATTGGCAAAACTGGCAATGATGGAAGCTGTTGATTTAAGCCTTTTAGAACTCAGCATACTAATCTAGCTTTACGTTTTATGCCTCATGGTTAAACTGTTCTGCTAGGTGGTTAAAGGCAAGTTAGAGCAAGACCTGAATAACAAAACATGGAACTTTGGTATCTCCCAAGGTCAGTTAAATCCCCTCAGGATGTATTTTGAAACCATGTACAGTGCTTTGTAAAACTGTTGTCAGTGTCAGCCATCTGGATGAGTCATGGCCACTGCTTGACCAATTTGCCTGAGAGAATGTTTCTACGTGACATTCCTTAGGCACACTGTATATCTTCAATCCCTTTCCTCCGTAGCCCCATAATCTCTTTGAACAGAAAATTTGGGAAAACATTGAGTTATAGGACATTATAGCACAGGCTCTCTTATGTCCTGAGTCCCCACTGACCTTGAAGGGCTAGGGCCAAAATATTGGCTATCCTTTGTTCTTCTGAAAGTCCTTAGATCCATCAGATGCCACCAAAATGCCCTCTACCTCCTGAGGCTTTATTAGCACAGTATTTTATTCAATTAAGTTAAGTAACTGTGAGACAACTCACAGGTGCCCTGGGCACGTAATCCCCACAAACTCTGGGGGTGCACTGTAGTGATTTTTTTTTTTTTTTTTTTATCTTTTTGAGACAGGGTCTCGCTATGCAGTTGAGGCTGGTCCTGCGCTCACTTTTGTAGCCCAGGCTGGTCTCGAACTCGCACCGATCCTCCTGCCTCAGCCTCCCGAGTGCTGGGATTACAGGTGTGAGCCACCACGCCCGGCTGTGATTTTTATTTAAACATTAAGGACTTGTTCACTCATCCCTTCACCGAAAGGACTCTCTACCATACGCAAGGCAAGGGGCTAAGAAGCACGAGAGAACAAAGACGAGGAGCTCAGGAAGGTCTAGCGGCCCACGTGCTCAGGAGCTCACTGCGTGGACTGGGCCACATCACGCCCTTGACCATTAAATGATGCTTTTATGCTATAACAATGAGGTATTTTCATTATTCCTTTGTAATAGATTCAAAGGGATAACACTACTAGGTTGAAGAGTGTACCCCAGGGTAGGCTTCAAACTTACAGTTTCTCAGAAAGGGATGCCAACTGATACCCTCATCATCACCCATACATGCAAGAGTGTTTCTTGCCGTACCCTTACCAACGCTGGATATTATCCTTTCCCATCTGATGAACTAATTATACAACATTATAAGTAAGAGCCTCTCATGAGAAAAATCTAAATGACTTCATTTCTACTAGTATTGGGCATCTCCACTTGATGCCTATTTTGGCCTTGCAGTAGGGAGGTGAGGGTTCAACAGAATCCTGCCTTTCAAAAGATGTGATCTGAGTACTCATTATTTACCAGGCAATAAACTGGTATTCAACTACAAAGACGAGATAGCCCAGAATCCGCCCTCAGAGGATTTTTAAGCGGGCGCAACAGAGGAACACTAATAGTCACAGAACACTGTAGCTGGTACTCCCCCTTGGAAAAGCGCAAGAGCAACACTGAGAGAGTCAGGAAAGCACAGGGGCGTTGGCCAAGGCTTCCAGGAGGCCAGGGCACCTGAGCTGAGTGTGGGGGCACCAGAGGAAGAGAACGAAAGAGTTTAACCCACGCAAGGGGTCAACTGCTGGTCTCCACTGCCACTACCATCCTCCCCAACGGCTCTATTGCAATATAAAGCTGAGCTTTGGCCTCACAGTTTCACTGTTTCATCTCCATCATCCACAGTCCTATTTCTGTTCATGGAGAAAGTAATCCACGAATATTCTGGGAACTTCATGCAGCACAGGGTGCAAGATCATTACTGCTTCCTGCCCCAAAGGGGGGTCTCACAAAATGGGTAGGACACCATTTTTTGCAGAATACAACATTCAAAAATGATACTATTAGCTGTTGGGGCCTCAAGTTGACAGTGACGAGTTGTGTACAACCCTCTAGTGGATAAGCCGAGTCTTGGGATCAGTGGCAGCAACCTTCGGAGATTTCCCATGATCTCACCAGGGGTGGGCCGTCCTCCCCCTCATACGAAGACTGACGCCAAGACTAAAGACCCGCCTAGGGAGGAGCCTCCTCCATCTGAAGTCATCACTGCCCTGAGCCATCCAATACTCACTCTGACGACTGCCTGCACCCAACAGAGTAGCCAGCTTCAAGCATCACTGTCTCTGCCCATCCCCAAGCGGTGGCCTCCCAGTCCTCCTTCTATGAATTACTAAGTCTGCTTCTGTGTTTTCCTTCATTCTTTGCCATGCCCCTCACATAGGCAGTTGGGGACCTTGGCCAAAGCCAAGATGGTCAGGCATGGCGGCACAGGTTGTAATTCCAGTGCTGAGGAGGAGGAGGAGGAGGAGGAGGAGGAGCAGGAGAGGGTGGGGGAACAGGACAGGATTGCAAGTGTGAGGCCAGCCTAAGCTACAGTCAGATCCTGTCTTAAAAAAAGAAAGAAAAAGGATTGTCAAGGGTTATCTTCTCAAGTACAGTGGAGCATATATAACTTTCCTTTGACCTCTATGAAAAAATCCATTGGACCTACACAAAACTGAAGCATATACAGTTTCAAAATAGCCTAAGTGGGCTGGGGAGATAGCTCCTCCGTGGAATAAGTGCTTGCCTGGTTAAGTGCAGGGTCCTGAGTTCAATCCCTGGTACTGGAAAAAAAAAATAGCCTAAGAATTTACTAATAGCATTACATGATTTTCCTCCCCCAGATCTCAATTTTTCCTGGCTACCTATGACCACCACTACCTGTAGAATGTAGCTGCACTTGGTCACTATGTCCAATGAGGACAGGTTCCCCAGACAGGCAGTGCCAAGAGAGGACATGACCTGGAAGCTCAGGTCAGTAATGGCATACATCTGGGGTTAACACCCAGCCCCCACAGGGCAGCCTAGGTTCCAGCTGGGCTCCAAGGATACATGTCACTGTGCCCAAAACCCACAGGTCATCCCTGTGTTCCAATACAGAAAATTCTCATTTTTCTCCTTTTTTTTTCAGGACCGGGGTTTGAACTCACGACCTTGCACTTGCCAGGCAGGCACTTGTGCCACGGAGCTATTGCCCCAACTCCCCTCTCTCTATCTTTATTAGAATTAAAAAACACTGCCAGGGGTTTCCCCCTTCCCCCTATCAAAAAGCAAAAGGGGGTTCTTACTAACAAAGCAGAGTTCTGATCAGCTTGAAAAAAGAAATCTCCGTGTGTGCAAACTGAAGGAAGAACGCACATGAAGTGAGGAACTAGTTATGACCTTTTCATGTGTTCATCATCTGACCAAAATGAGCCCTGGGCTGGGCTGGGGACAAGAAGACAAGAGACACTCAAAACACTCAGCCTAGCACAGGCCAACTCTCTCTCTCCCTTGGGCTGAACTTCTACCCACTGGGTTTCCAGCACAACTAGACTAGACCGTCACATTTACTCACCTTCCAATTTTAAAAGCACAGTCACTGGAAACTTTTTTTTCCCATTTTACAGCAATAATCAAACAGTACTGATTGAATCCCTTCTGTGTGCCAACCACGGACTCATTTTCTGTACAGTACGTTGTTGAGCCCAGTTCTCCGAACTAGCTACCCTGACCACTGGGTACCATAAATGTACGGAGCAAGGTTTAGAGCTGAGGAGCGACCTTGGGTCTACCTCACAGGACTTGTGCCCTCACCTACCATGCCTCGAGGCCCCCACTCACTCCAGGGACCAGCAAGATCCTCACAGATGGAGGAAACGGATTTCCTTCTTGAGGAGCTGCTCTATCAAAGGCACACAGGCAAAAACATTCCAGAAGCACACAAATAAGCTCAGCAAGTTTTGTAGGCATCTTACAGCCCACGGATAAATTTCAGAAATCCTAAAGTACCACCCGGCAGGATACCTTGCTGAGACGGAAGCCCAACGCTGAAGATAATGGTTGTAAATTCTGATTTTTAGTAGACTTCCTACAGGTGAGGCCTGACCTTCCAGACCCCGCTTTCTTCTCTATACAGGATTTGGGGGCTAATGTGTCTGGTACACGACACAGATGAATCGGGCGCCAGCAGCGAGCAGTACCTTGTCCCATAGTGACTGCAGCTTGTCTCTGTCATCAACTAGGGATTTACCCTGAGCACACAATGGCAGGCCCTGAGAGACTACAGATAAAGGGAGCTCATAATCCAAAAGAGCAAGCCATGGGGAGGGAGGTCCAGGAAATGGTCCTTGGGATTATGCGAATAATGGGCTCACATGGTCACACAGAACCCCATGCTCAGATAGACCCCACACCTGCCTTAAGGCGACATTCCTCATCATTCATCTTTGAACTTGTATGGCCTTAAATCCAACAAAACAGTAGGGCATGGGACAGCAGGGACGCATCGTACCTGTGGTCATACCTTGTCACCCGTCTGCAGCACCAGCACTGGAGATGCTCACTGCGTCCAGAATTCCAGTTCCTCTGCCCCATGGGCTCAGCGAGATTCAGGGCAAGCTCAAGGAAGCACAGGATGCTTAGGACTCAGAAAAGGGGCAGCCCCAGAAGGCATGCTCACCGCTGCAGCCGGGGCTCACCCTGGAGCAGACAGGTGCTGAGATCACAACCTCCCCTCCACCCGCCCTTATACTGGAAACACTGACCCGCGGTGCAAGAGGGAAGGAAGAGACAGAAAGTGTGCACTTCCTCCTGCTTGCTTCTTGTTCTCGGGTCCACGGAGGGCGGAGCGTGGCTAGACTGAGCACACCATATAAGTGAAAGGGCAACAGCAGAGTTAGGCGCAGTGTGTGCACTGATCTGGCAAGAACAACACGTGAGCTACAGAATTCGTATCACAGTTTTGGTGAGTCTGCCTATAAACTGAATGGTCTAATACTTTAACCCGCACTGAAATGGGAGCCAGGGAGATGGCTCAGTGGCATAAATGCCTGCCTGGCAAGAACAAGGTTCTGAGTTTGATCTCTGGTACCAAAAAAAAAAAAAAAAACCTGAACAAAACAGAGGTAAAGAAAGTACCTGTTTCTTCACTTAGAAGGACAATAAAGTAGCAAATAAAACATCCCATGACAAATGAAGAGTGGAAGAAAGGGAAAAGGCTGTATTTCAGTACCTTTAACATCATCCCTACCCCTGGTCTTCTGAACAAGGGACCCACATTTTCGCTACACGCTGTCCCCACTTACATAACCGGCACAGGTAAGTGAATTAAACTGTGATCGATCCATTGCCTTTTTCCAATAAATCTTCAGGCCAGGACAAGATAATTCAACAATAAGCCAGGTGTGGTGGTACACCCCTGTAATCCCCACACATGGGAGGCTGAGGCAGGAGGATCAGTGAGAGTTCAAGACCTGCCTGGGCTACAAAAGTGAGCGCAAGGCTAGCCGGAACTGCATAGCAAGACCATCTCAAAAAGATAATTCAGCAATAAAGAAGAAGCAACTGTCTGGAGTGTGGCCCAGGGTGGTCAGCTGATGGACATGCCTACTATCTCCTACCAGATACAATGATCCATCAATCGGGGGATCCCAGAAAACCTGGGGTGTCCAGGCTGAGGTGAAACAAAGGAGTGTAAACAGCAATCAGTCCCAGGATCTAACACTATTCTTCAGTGCTCACTTTTGTAGACCACTTGCCAACTTGCAGTGACCCTCCTGTCTCAACCTCCTGAGTGCTGGGGTTATGGCACAATGCAGAAGGGGTTCTGGGCCCAGTACAGCATGCAGGGCCAGGGATTCAGCTTGGGACTCTGCTCTTAACAGGTAGCTGCTTATGCCTCTGAGCTCCCCAGTCTCTTATATCTTTTTCTTAAACTCAACCTGCTATGTTTTCATCCAGCATTTCAAAACAAAACAAAAAAAAATTGTTTCTTAATAAAAATAAACTCTGATTTAAGCCAATTCCTTCTTGAGGATATATACTTATCATTTATTTCCAATATTACCAAAGTTACTGTTTTCTGGAAAAGAAGCAACCCACGGGTGTCCACAGCACTGCTCTTGGTGCTATGGATCAGAGGCAGCTGCAGCTCATTAGTTAAAATTCAGTATTCAGTTCTCTCCGTACACTGCTTGGCACCTCCACAGATCCCACATCCAAGGCCCCAGTAGTGAAGCACAGCGCGCCCTATCGTCTTTCATGAACTCTCCCTCCCTCCAAAGGGAGGCGCAGCAGGCAAGGTAGGGTTAAGAGCAGGAAGGATGAGTTCCAAGGGATTCTGGGCCACAGAGCAGGGACACGTCGGTCCTCCCAGGATGTGCAGCCATGCCAGCCCCAACCCCACCCCCCTACTTATTTGGAAAGCCAAGAAAAGAGAATGATTTTGCAAAGGTACAAGGTTACGGGCTTTGAGGTTAGGAGAGAAATTCTATAAATATTTGCGGAACAAAACTCTGCCTGTTAACTGGCTGACATAGAGCAAGGTGTGGTTTCTCCTTCCAGCCCCCTGAGGCATCTGGGAAAGTTGGTCTGACACACCAGTGGGAAACACTGCCCAGCCAATGCGGAAGCCCAAGGCGACAGGCATGCCTAGGATGACTCAGAAATGAGTCCAACCATCTTTTGACTATCCTCTCCCCTCAGCCCGACAATGCCCACTCTATTTGCTGAAGCAGAAAACCAGGGGAGAGACACACATGCACTCAAGTGGGCCACAAACGCAAGAGCCCAGGCCAGCTGGCCACACAGACAGCGCTGGTCACAGCCCGTGGTGGAACTGCTTCTCTTACATTTAACAGAGTGTCCTGGGTGACAATAAAAATCACGGGCTGCCCACAGGAGAGGCTTTAGCCTTCTTTTGGTTTGGTGGGTGGTCTGATAGCTCTCAGGCAAAGCCATGCCTTTTTGTATTCGCTGCTAAAGGAAAGCCAAGAAGCTATGCTTGGGAAAATGGTTTTTCCTCAGGTAGCAGCATTACTGAACCACTCCAGGGCGAAGGAGTCGACCCTATTAGACAAACTCCAAAGCCCACGCCAATTTGATGAGAACCCACTCACCACACATACAAATTCAACTCTAATCTAATCCCTGAATCTGAAAATTAGACTCATCATTCCCATAACATGAAATAGTCTCTAAGGCCTCCCAGTGGGTGAGGAGCATCCAGAGGGCCAGGAAGCCATCGTCTGGCTCTGCTGCAGCGACAACTCCTGACTGCTCGCAGCAGCCGTGGATGTGGAACCGGCTGGCTCCCAGCGCCAGCCTCTTCCAGGGCAGGTGCACCCAATGGCCTGTGGCGCAACACCTTCAGGTCCTTCCGATGAAAGCTGAGGCCGAGGTAGGTAAGGGTGATTACTTCCCTCAGCAATCATAAGCCCGGGATCGTGTCACTGTAGCAGTGAATGCTGGTTCTAACTGAATGTCTCTCCCCTCTGGGCTGGAAACCCCAGGTCTCACTGCAACTCAGGTATGATAGTTCATTTAATTTATAAGTCTTGTGAGCCTTTAGGAGAAAGACTGTGTGTGCGTGTGTATGTGTGTGTGTGTGTGTTACTGAGGCTTGAACTCAGGAACTTGGTGCTTGCCAGCCAGGTGCTTATGCCACTGAACTATATATCCTGGGTCCAGAAAGATGACATGTGGAGATGGCTTAAAGACAGGGGAAAGGCAACAGGAAATAGATTTCATTATGCAAGTGGAGCACCTATTTGTAAGTTTTGCTTAAACTTTCACTTAAAAAATAGATTCTTGAACTAGAGATTTCTAAAGAAATCATGTGAACTATTACAGAGCAAGAGAAAAACATACTCCTGGGTTTGGAAGTCAAACCAAAAAGGATCCCTGTACCACGTTAAGCAACGTCATGAAGCGTATGTCTGTAAAGTTCTAGGTGTCCAAATGTGGCCATGCTAAGTCTGAGTGTGGGCTTTTTCACTTTTGGCCTCTTTCTGGAAGACTGGTTGGGCAAAAGTCAAAATAAAAAACAAAAGTTAGCACCAAACAAAATAGAAAAACAATCCAGAGGCCTAGAGAACTCCAAATTGAGCAATTTCTAAATCATTACGAACTGAGTATAATTATCCAGCTAGGTAGCAATACAATGAGCACGGGTTACCTTTCTAGGTTCTTTATTCTTCCTAAATTATCCACTTTCACCATCTTAGCTTTCCATTCATAAACAAGTACTCTTGGCTGGCTTTAAGAAAATACTCTGGAAATACAGTGATTCTTCAATTCTCTATCCTTCTGTTACAGTACTGACACCAACCCAGGGCTTGAACACTTTGGCCACTTAGGGTCTTGGATCCTCTTTTATTATAGGTTTTTTTTTTTTTTTAAAAAAATATAGGGACAATGCCTAGCTACTTGGGAGTACTCCAAATGTGACTGATGGTGGGAGTTTCCTCCCTATAATATTTAAAAGGGGTCCTGCCTTCACACTGCCCTCCACAGCACCCAGAACGCAGAGAGAGGAATATGAGGCTGGGGGAGGAGACACACCGACGCGTAGAGGACGCTGGGCTGCCCATGCTCGGGGTCGGCAAAAGCACCACTGCACCTAGACACCAGAGACAGCAGCCGGCCACAGAAAACTGTGCCACAAAGCTGCCGCTGTTACAACTGGGGGAAATCCAACAGCCTTTCAAACAGCAGTTTCTTTCTACCCAATGAGAGGGTATATAAAAGTTTTCTTCCACATTATAGAATGTGCATTATTTCTAAAAATGTCCCATGGTTGGGGTGGTGGTGTCTGCCTGTAATCTCAGCACTCAGGAGGCTGAAGCATGGGGATCGCTGTGAGTTTGAGGCTAGCCTGGAATATAATGTGTATTCAAGGCCAGCGTGGAATGTACAGTGAAACCCTGTCTCAAAAGTTAAAATAAACACATAAATGAAATAAAAAGTTTCCAAGCAGCAAACATAATGAGTGTGAGAAGCTGAAATCCTCGACTTCTGATTTGGGCTATCTATCACCACTGCCTTTTGCTCCCTGCGCAGTCCTCCCTGTGCGTCCGGGCACAAGGCCGGCCCCTTCTCAGCAAATCCCCAACTGCCTCAGTACCATTTTGAAGAGCCTATTGCCTAAGTTTGCAACAGGAAGTGCTGGAATGTCATCGATAACCCCACACATTCCGCCAAGTCCTCCTACCAGCCATTAAAACAATCTAAGAACAGGTAAGCTAAGAACTTCTCCCGTCTGCAGCTTGACTGTACCAAGCACAGGAACCTCACCCCAACATCTGCGTGCCAAGGCTCTATAAAGCAAACTTACCGACTTGCTTATGTACTACACTCCAGGTCTTAAAAGTAACGAGGGTAAAGAACAGAGGAGGTGAGCCTATGATCTAAGGATTCAACTTGATTAACAGAAACTAAAATGCATAATCAATGACTGATTAGACACTAATGAAGGTAATGAATTCTGGAGCATGTAGCCTATACACACAATTAGCATCAGCACAAGAGGTGTAAACAAGCAGTGAATGAGCTAATTGCCTTCTGCCGGGGACTGGTCCACAATTATCACACCGTGACAGCCTATCCTCAAATCTCTATGATAGCTTCCTGGCCACTTCCTCCCAGGTGCGGTGGGCCTAATGCAAAGCTTCTCATTTATGGATAATGCTTCTCTGGGTCATTTTTTTTTCAATCTTTTATTTATTATTTATTTGGAACAGCGTCTCGCTCTGCAGCTCACACTTGTGATCCTCCTGTCTCAGCCTCCCTAGTACTAATCCCTAGTACTGGGATTATAAGCATGTACCACCATGCCCAGATTTGGTGGCCACAATGGCATGCTGGGGCTGGTACAGCATGCTGTATCAGATATCAAATTCAGTCCTTGCATTTGCCAGGCAGGCATTTATACCACTGAGCTATCTCCTCAGCCATTCTCTGGGCAATTTTGAGAGAAAGACTAAAATTATCCCCCTCCCCATTGAAAAGCAAAATTGAACCTACAGTAGGACTTGGAATTAGCCACGATACGATCTCTCGCTAAAACGCAAAGGCACTATTACAATTAACAAAGTTACAGTGTGTTTAAGAGTCACTGACACCAAGCCAAGAACAGGAGTCAGGTGGTTCCGAGAGAAAGGAGCCTGCTCCGGGGAAGAAATCAGGCAAGCGCACACACCTAGCAAAAATTAAAGGTACACCAGACACACCCAGGCATCTTAGCTCGCATCCCCCTTGCTGCCTAAATACGTCACTAAGAATCCTGTCCAGAAAGGGACTGTCTCAAACTGCAGCACGCAGCAGAATCCACAGGAGACTGCCCCACACACCTTAAGGTCCCTGGAGTGTCTGGAGTAGATCTGGGTGGGGCTGTACTCCAACAAGCTCCCGGCTGGCAGGTTGTAAGGGGGCCACTCAGCAGAAGCCACACCCTGGCTTTCGTACTACACAGGGTGTGCAAACGCTCACTGTTCTGTGCACTTCCTCAGTGACACTGGAAATCTGCACAGTGGAAGGCTGCAGGAAACGCCCACACTCTGCCTTTGGCACTACAAAGTCCCTGTTGATCTTTAATCTGCAGATTATAAATTGGTACAGGTATTAAGATCTTTGACAGCAATAGAGGGCAATTCCCAAAAATCATCCCACCCAGGAGGAATTTACCCATGCCCTTGAGATACATGTTCCAGAATAAAATGCGTCTGGGTTTGAATCAAGAGCCTCTGCACTTCTGGGTAAATTCATCTGAGCCATGGTTTCTTTATCGGCAACATGAGGATAATTACAATAGCTGCACCTTGTAATATGATTATAAAAATTTATCAAATATGTATCTTAGCCCAAAGTCTAATTTACAGAAAAAGTCAAAAAACTATCATGTGTGATCCTTGCTAAAGATTTCTAGAACTCTCTGCCCAGACCACCTGTAATTTAGGGCTTCTCCTTTGTAGCTCCTCACATTTTTCTGCAAAACACCAAGACAAAAAATACAACTGGCTTTCTTCTGGGACCAGATCATCCTGGCATGGTGACTGCCCCCCCCCCCACCATCCCCGAGCCGACGCGTCAGCATGGTCCTCCTCAGACACTGCCGAGCCTCTCTTAAGACAGCCTCAATTCTTTCCTCACTGTTCACAACAGTTTTCCTAAATATGAAAAAGAAAGCCACCATGGCGAATGCAGCCCACCAGCCAGGGACAAGGAGCCTGTCGAGGGCCTGAGCCTGTGCCCTCCCCTGGGACTCACAGAAGGCTGCAATTACCTTCTTTTGAACGTTTCCCTTCACTTTTATAAATGCTTTTATTATAAAATACACAGAAATTAAAAGTTAACACCACTAAAAATTCCACCACCCAAAGATAAATGCTGATGCTAACTTGA